>JADBJO010011922.1:0-61474 GCA_016801955.1 Conus betulinus
AAACCTTTCGTTGTATGAACATTGAATTAGTGCGGTTACAGTCCAGTCCCCTCCCCTTTGAAAATCGTGTTCCTGTGAGTGATGATATAAAGCTTGCGGTAATTACTTCACTGTTCTTGTTTATCTGGCGTGGGTCTCAACGTGATGATGACTGATGAGTTTTGTGATATCACTTGTAAAGACTTTGGGATTATCACTCGTAGGATACAGAACGTAAGGGTGACAACGCAGTTTGACACTCGGCACGTTCTGTCACTAAATGACGTCATGTGGCTGTAGGTAGGCGCACAGAACGTTCTGTCAGTTTGGGCACATAACGTGCAAATAAAGGACATCCATACCTATCTCAACATTTTGATCTCCACACTTCATACCGCCATACCGACCATCAGTATGTTAGACTGCCCACTCCAACGAAGCGGAGAAGCCTTCCGGTTATTCTGTGCTTAATATCGTACAAATGACCACTGTAGTGGACAAGCGCTGTCTGACCGGTGTCCAGTATTGGCCAGACATAATCAATATTTTCACAGTCCCTAGTCACGACAACACTTGTTTCATTCAGACCAGAAGCACAGCGGCAAAATGTGCCGAAAGATGAAAGTGCAGGAATGCAATGCACGCTGTGGCACTGTGACAAAAGCGTGTTAGAGTTGCCGTATTACAAGAACGTGCCGTGTCTAAAGACACACTTGGTCGGAGTGACAAAAAAAAATGTGTCGGGATGATGAAACGTGTCGGAGTGAGGTGACAAAACGTGTCGGAGTGACAAAACGTGTCGGAGTGAGGTGACAAAACGTGTCGGAGTGACAAAACGTGTTAGAGTGAAGTGACAAAAACGTATCGGAGTGATAAAACGTGTCGCAGTGATAAAACAGAGTGGCAAAGCGTGTCAGAGTGACAAAACGAAGTGACAAAACCTGTCGGAGTGACAAAACGTGTCGGAGTGACAAAACGTTTCAAAATGACAGAACAATTAGAAGTGACAAAACGTCTCGGAGTGACAAAATGGTGCGACAAAACGTGTCGGAGTGACAAAACGGTGTGACAAAACGTGTCGGAGTGACAAAACCTGTCGGAGTGACAAAACGTGTCGGAGTGACAAAACGTTTCAAAATGACAGAACAATTAGGAGTGACAAAACGTCTCGGAGTGACAAAATGGTGCGACAAAACGTGTCGGAGTGACAAAACGGTGTGACAAAACGTGTCGGAGTGACAAAACGGTGTGACAAAACGTGTCGGAGTGACAAAATGGTGTGCCAAAACGTGTCGGAGTGACAAAAACGGTGTGCCAAAACGTGTCGGAGTGACAAAACGGCGTGACAAAACGTGTCGGAGTGACAAAGCAGTGTGACAAAACGTGTCGGAGTGACAAAACGTGTCGGAGTGACAAAACGTGTTGGAGTGACAAAACGAAGTAACGAAACGGAGTGACCAAACGTGCTGCCACTGTTTGTCCCACGTTAGACAGTGGACAGAGAGTATTTCCAGTGGACAGAGGTGACAGTGTGTCCAGTGGACAGGGGTGACAGACAGTGTGTCCAGTGGACAGGGGTGACAGTGTGTCCAGTGGACAGGGGTGACAGACGTGTGTCCAGTGGACAGGGGTGACAGTGTGTCCAGTGGACAGGGGTGACAGTGTGTCCAGTGGACAGGGGTGACAGTGTGTCCAGTGGACAGGGGTGACAGTGTGTCCAGTGGACAGGGGTGACAGTGTGTCCAGTGAACAGGGGGTGACAGACAGTGTGCCCAGTGGACAGGAGTGACAGACAGTGTGTCCAGTGGGCAGGGGTGACAGTGTGTCCAGTGGACAGGGGTGACAGTGTGTCCAGTGGACAGGGGGGGTGACAGACAGTGTGTCCAGTGGGCAGGGGTGACAGTGTGTCCAGTGGACAGGGGTGACAGACAGTGTGTCCAGTGGGCAGGGGTGACAGTGTGTCCAGTGGGCAGGGGTGACAGTGTGTCCAGTGGACAGGGGTGACAGTGTGTCCGTGGACAGGGGTGACAGTGTGTCCAGTGGACAGGGGTGACAGTGTGTCCAGTGGACAGGGGTGACAGTGTGTCCAGTGGACAGGGGTGACAGTGTGTCCAGTGGACAGGGGTGACAGTGTGTCCAGTGGGCAGGGGTGACAGTGTGTCCAGTGGGACAGGGGTGACAGACAGTGTGTCCAGTGGACAGGGGTGACAGACTGTGTGTCCAGTGGACAGGGGTGACAGACAGTGTGTCCAGTGGACAGGGTGACAGACAGTGTGTCCAGTGGACAGGGGTGACAGACAGTGACAGACAGTGTGTCCAGTGGACAGGGGTGACAGACAGTGTGTGCCCAGTGGACAGGGGTGACAGACAGTGTGCCCAGTGGACAGGGGTGACAGACAGTGTGCCCAGTGGACAGGGGTGACAGACAGTGTGCCCAGTGGACAGGGGTGACAGACAGTGTGTCCAGTGGACAGGGGTGACAGACAGTGTGCCCAGTGGACAGGGGTGACAGACAGTGTGCCCAGTGGACAGGGTGACAGTGTGTCCAGTGGACAGGGGTGACAGTGTGTCCAGTGGACAGGGGTGACAGTGTGTCCAGTGGACAGGGGTGACAGACAGTGTGGACAGGGGTGACAGTGTGTCCAGTGGACAGGGGTGACAGTGTGTCCAGTGGACAGGGGTGACAGACAGACAGTGTGTCCAGTGGACAGGGGTGACAGTGTGTCCAGTGGACAGGGGTGACAGTGTGTCCAGTGGACAGGGGTGACAGTGTGTCCAGTGGACAGGGGTGACAGACAGTGTGTCCAGTGGACAGGAGTGACAGTGTGTCCAGTGGACAGTGTGACAGTGGACAGGGGTGACAGTGTGTCCAGTGAACAGGAGTGACAGACAGTGTGTCCAGTGGACAGGAGTGACAGACAGTGTGTCCAGTGGACAGGGGTGACAGTGTGTCCAGTGGACAGGGGTGACAGTGTGTCCAGTGGACAGGGGTGACAGTGTGTCCAGTGGACAGGAGTGACAGACAGTGTGTCCAGTGGACAGGGGTGACAGTGTGTCCAGTGGACAGGGGTGACAGACAGTGTGTCCAGTAGACAGGGGTGACAGTGTGTCCAGTGGACAGGGGTGACAGTGTGTGTCCAGTGGACAGGGGTGACAGTGTGTGTCCAGTGGACAGGGGTGACAGTGTGTCCAGTGGACAGGGGTGACAGTGTGTCCAGTGGACAGGGGTGACAGACAGTGTGTCCAGTGGACAGGGATGACAGACAGTGTGTCCAGTGGACAGGGGTGACAGTGTGTCCAGTGGACAGGGGTGACAGTGTGTCCAGTGGACAGGGGTGACAGTGTGTCCAGTGGACAGGGGTGACAGTGTGTCCAGTGGACAGGGGTGACAGACAGTGTGTACAGTGGACAGGGGGTGACAGTGTGTCCGGTGGACAAGGGTGACAGACAGTGTGTCCAGTAGACAGGGGTGACAGTGTGTCCAATGGACAGGGGTGACAGACAGTATGTCCAGTGGACAGGGGTGACAGTGTGTCCAGTGGACAGGGGTGACAGACAGTGTGTCCAGTGGACAGGGGTGACAGACAGTGTGTCCAGTGGACAGGGGTGACAGACAGTGTGTCCAGTGGACAGGGGTGACAGACAGTGTGCCCAGTGGACAGGAGTGACAGACAGTGTGCCCAGTGGACAGGGGTGACAGTGTGTCCAGTGGACAGGGGTGACAGTGTGTTCAGTGGACAGGGGTGACAGTGTGTCCAGTGGACAGGGGTGACAGTGTGTCCAGTGGACAGGGGTGACAGACAGTGTGTCCAGTGGACAGGGGTGACAGTGTGTTCAGTGGACAGGGGTGACAGTGTGTCCAGTGGGCAGGGGTGACAGTGTGTCCAGTGGACAGGGGTGACAGTGTGTCCAGTGGACAGGGGTGACAGTGTGTCCAGTGGACAGGGGTGACAGTGTGTCCAGTGGACAGGGGTGACAGAGGGTCTGAGGAGACAGAGTGACGGACAAGAAGAGCAACGGAGGGAACAGACCTGAGTGCCCATCATTACTGCCAGCCACCATTCTGGTACCCATGATTAGTTTTAGTCTCTGGAAACCAAAATGATCATGAATGCTACAACGGCTGGGGGAGATCATCTGCTGTGTTGGTATACGGATACTGAAACAAAGTGAAGCTACAGACCGCCATCTTGACATCCGTGACCATTTGGTCAAGATATCAAAAGAGTTGTATGCTGTTACCCACCGTCTTTTTTTACCCCTGACTCCATCATGAGCCATTGGGACGTCATCTTGAAGAACAATTCACCAGGCTTCTTTGTTTGTTAGTTGTCTGCAAAGGCTTGGATCTCTGCGAATGACTCCCTGTCCATTCGGCAATGGCACCAGCTCCTTGTCCTTTTTCTTCTCCGTGTCTATCAAGAGTGTTACAATTCAATCTTAACTCCTGACCGTACCAACGCCTATTTTAATGCGTTGTGTCTCGAGCTGACCTTAATACCTGACCGTACCAACGCCTTTGTTAATGCGTTGTGTCTCGAGCTGACCTTAATACCTGACCGTACCAACGCCTTTGTTAATGCTTTGTGTCTTGGGCTGATCTTACTACCTGACCGTACCAACGCCTTTGTTAATGCGTTGTGTCTTGGCTGATCTTACTACCTGACCCTACCAACGCCTTCCTTAATGTGTTGTGTCTTGGGCTGATCTTACTACCTGACCGTACCAACGCCTTTGTTAATGCGTTGTGTCTTGGGCTGATCTTACTACCTGACCCTACCAACGCCTTCCTTAATGTGTTGTGTCTTGGGCTGATCTTACTACCTGACCGTACCAACGCCTTTGTGTGTGTCTTCGGCTGATCTTACTACCTGACCGTACCAACGCCTTTGTTAATGCGTTGTGTCTTGGGCTGATCTTACCACTTGACCGTACCAACGCCTTTTTAATGCATTGTGTCTTGGGCTGATCTTACTACCTGACCGTACCAACGCCTTTGTTAATGCGTTGTGTCTTGGGCTGATCTTACTACCTGACCGTACCAACGCCTTTGTTAATGCGCTGTGTCTTGGGCTGATCTTACCACTTGACCGTACCAACGCCTTTTTAATGCATTGTGTCTTGGGCGAGTGATCTTATGCAGCCCATTCCTCTCCAGGTCGGGTGTTCGGTGTAGGTTTACTTCCCACACTCTGTAGGTAGCACTGGGCTACACGGTGACAGCGGCAGAGGAGAGGCGCTGTCTGTAGGTAGCACTGGGCTACATGGTGACCAGCAGCAGAGGACAGGTACTGTCTGTAGGTAGCGCTGGGCTACATGGTGACCAGTAGCAGAGGACAGGCGCTGTCTGTAGGTAGCGCTGGGCTACATGGTGACCAGTGGCAGAGGAGAGGCGCTGTCTGTAGGTAGCACTGGGCTACATGGTGACCAGCGGCAGAGGAGAGGCGCTGTCTGTAGGTAGCACTGGGCTACACGGTGACCAGTGGCAGAGGAGAGGCGCTGTAGGTAGCACTGGGCTACATGGTGACCAGCGGCAGAGGAGAGGCGCTGTCTGTAGGTAGCACCGGGCTACATGGTGTAGGTAGCACTGAGCTACACGGTGACCAGCGGCAGAGGAGAGGCGCTGTCTGTAGGTAGCACTGGGCTACACGGTGACCAGCGGCAGAGGAGAGGCGCTGTCTGTAGGTAGCACTTGGCTACATGGTGACCAGCGGCAGAGGAGAGGCGCTGTCTGTAGGTAGCACTGGGCTACACGGTGACCAGTAGCAGGGCAGAGGCGCTGTCCTGACTGAGGATTCGGGTTGGAAGTTCTCAGATGGTGCCGAGGTCGACCTTCAGTTTTCTATTCACAAAAAAGAAGAAAGAAAGAAACGATTCCAAGTGACGTAACTGAGATTTTAGATGTCAGTTAAAGTTGTTTTTTTTTTTCAGGAATGTAAGTCGGAACGTGTTCAAAACTATATTTTTCTACCTGCTGCTTTGGTCCTGGAATCGGTATTTCCTTTTACTGACGTACATGGTGATGAAATAAGCATTTTGTTACACTAATCGGATACCAAACGGGCCTCCAGGGGCAGGTCAAATACGCGCAACACTGAGCAACACTGCACTGTTTGACTGTAAGACGCCAGTGAAGGTGCTGAACACATCACTCCTCATCAGAAACAGCAAATGCCGACATTTGAACCGAGGACCTAAACGGTAGTAAAGGCACCACGCGCTTTTGGTATACGTACGAAAATGATCACGGATCCAAGAATGGCGGTCTATCGTTGTGCTGTATGGGCCTATGGATACTGACAAAGTGAAATGATAGAGCAGTCCATCACTATTTTTGGTGTCGTTGACGCAGGACAATCGTAAAAAAATCATGGTACAACTGCACACATGGCCCTGATGTTAGGGGGTAACTGTACTGCACAGCCGCGCACTAACGAATACCCATCCTTTAAGAGGGCTCAACTAAATGATGTAGTCGCTGATGGCTTGTTCACTTCATGATGTAGTCGCGCTGATGGCTTGTTCACTTCATGATGTAGTCGCTGATGGCTTGTTAACTTCATGCTATAGTCGCTACTGGCTTGTTAACTTCATGCTATAGTCGCTACTGGCTTGTCTCATTCTAAGCACAATGTCACACAAGAGAAGCCAAACGGCACTACTTTTGAAATACGTGCAGCGCTGGGTTCCATGCCGAAATACGTGCAGCGCTGGGTTCCATGCCGAAATACGTGCAACGCTGCATTCCATGCTGAACTGCGTGCAGCGCTGCGTTCCATGCTTTCCCGTGTGACGGACATTTAAAAGAAAACGGTATCGAAGTTATTTCACAGGTGAACTAAGTTCACTACGTCTTAATCACTGTTAAAAGGCATTTCTCGCAACTCACATAATCTCCCAATGAACGCCGCTGCCAGCAGACACGTGACCATGCCTCGCTTGACATTGAAAGACCAGACCGGAAGTGAACATGCCAGTTTCTTTTGCTCGCTCGCTCGCTCTCTCTCTCTCTCTCTCTCTCTCTGAACATGACAAAAACTACTACTTAGACAAGTTGTTCCATTACCACTGAACCTAAGGCATCAGCATTAAACACTGGGGAAAAACACAAATACCAAACATTAAAGAGACCGACCTCACTGATCATTATGCGACCCAGATGGATAGTCTGCGGTGCAAAGATGTAGCATTTCGCTGTGGATGGATTATCGTGACATGAGTGCAAATATGTAGCATTTATTTATTTATGGATGGATTATTGTGTGACATGCCTGCGAAGAAAAAGTTTCCAAATACTCTTCATTAACTGTGAAGTCCACTTTCAACATGCATTTAACCGTATATAAGGGAGCATAACTCAGCAACTGAGTCACAAAAGCCTCGAAGATAAACAAATTACCCAATGAGTTACCCAGCATCATGTTACACTCGCCAGCCTGGAAGAAGGACGTAACGAAAGAAAAAAAAAAGTAGATGCCATCTTTGTTTACAAGGCCATCTAGATAATGTTTTAACTTGAAATCAATGAGATTTTTATATGTGCCACTTGCCACCCAGCTTAAATTTCATTTTCTTTTTTCCTATACGTCGGAAATGATGTATTTGGATACCAGAAACTAATGCGCAACAAGTGTTGCTTAAAGTATTTACAAAATATTCACACGCATATATGGAATTGTTCTGAGAATGTTTATTGTAACTGAAAGTTGATTGCCCATCTTTTTCTTCTTATGCCTAGCAAGTGGTCCCAATGAGATCAAAGTGAAGGGAATGTCACTATTTCGTCACTGCCAGCTGATGCAAAGATAGCATGTCCGGTGAGCTCTATGGCCTGAGATGGGACGTGACCAGGGGTAGTTCCGGTCTGTGTCCAGAGTTGCACATGAGGCCCAAAACGCTTCATGAAATCTGTTACACCTTTGTTTCATAACAGCAGAAGAGAAGCAGAGACATGATGAAGAGGGTGATGTTAAAGTGTACATATCCAGCCCCTCGTTGACAGCTGTGAACCACAGAGCTCTGAATTTGCCCATCCACAGTCGATGTCTGTGTGCAGAAATCAGGGGTCACAGCTGGATATGGGAGTAGTAGGAAGGGTGCATACACTCAATCGGATGACCCAGCTTACTCATCCAGTCCGATACACCAACGTTTGCACGTGCGTTTCTCATCGCACTGAGTATTTGAGGCCCTGCTTGGGGGCTAGCTCACGCTAACTCAGACATAATGCATGTGTGCAGTCGTATCGTGTGTGCGGTTACTCTGGGGACTCCATGGTTTGCATTGTCCTGCAGTCAGTGTGTCGAGAACCACATGATCAGAGATTATCAAATGGCGGTCAGTGTTGATGGATTAAGCTGAAGCTGACTTCTGATTGGGAGGCGGATTTGTGCGCACAAGGAACAATTGCCAAACATGGAGTTTTTGTTTTTAAAACAGTGAGTCTGATCACTTTTTTTTTTAATTCGATAGGTCTACCTTGCATTCTGTGGACATACGTTGTGTAAGAAATTGTGGAAATATGCTTTTGAGTATTATCAGTTATTATGTATTTTGTTGTGATTATTATCGTTGTTGTTATCAAGATCATGATAATAATGAGGATGATTATGGTTGTTGTTGTTGTTATTATTGTTGTTTTTTGTCCCCTATTCTTGCTGCTGCTGTTTACTTCTGCCGCTGTTACTTGTGCTGTTGCTGCTGCTGCTGCTATTGCAGTGACGTGGTTGTTGTTGCCGCCATTATTCAGGAAATGGGAACTGAGGAACAAGTCTAGGCTGCATGACTTTTGTTATCTTAACAAGGTTTTTCCTGGTTAGTGAATGGTTCATTTAGAGGTATGTATTTTTCAAACACTCGTCCGGAATTCACTCTGCTGTCAGAGATTTTTGTTTGTTTTTGTTTTTCCCAAGAGGCTGGAATCCAGCCAATAAACTTGATACTGCAATACAATGGCACCGCCTGTAGTTTGACGACTTGTGTGTTGAGAGTCATCATCATTCAGTTCATGTTGTGTGCACCCCACACACAGAATAGGGTGGGGGTGGGGAAGAAGACGGCATTTTTTTTTTCAAACTGGACCCGTTTCCCACAACATCGTGGATTTAAACGAAAAAACCTTCCTCTTTCATAAACACAAAAAACACAGATCTTAGTTTCAGTTTCTCTTTCATCTAGGCGTCACTGCATGCGGACTAGTCCATGTACGCTACACCACATCCCCTCAGTTTTGATACCACGCTGCGCATGATTTAAAGCTGATGGATAAATGAATTAATAAGAAAGATGAGAAAAATTAAGAATAAGGTATCGTGGTTACGACTGAGCAGATGTCTGACCTACGCGTTAACCCAGTGCGCTGGTCAGACCCTGGGTACCTACCTAACATTGGCTGTGCCATCTCTAAGCAGGTGGACAGCTGGAATCATGAACAGCTGGGAAACGCATGGAAGCATACAAGCATCTGAAGGCGACAACTTTTTTTCTTTCCCTCAAGAAAGCAGCTATGATGCTGGAGGGGAATGGCGAAATGAGGGAAAACCGTTCTTCGTCTGAGAATCACGACTCTTTTCCTGGGATCAAAACTTGTGTGGGTTTTTGTTGTTGTTGTTGTTTGTTTGTTGTTTTGTTGTAATTGTTATGGTTGTTTTTTTCGGATAATAACTGTTTTCCCTGAAGATCACAACCAGTGTCCCTATTTCCCTTGGGATGGGGATTGCTGTCCATGGTTTCCTGCGGAAAAACAGGTTTCATCGCCAGGAAACATTGTCAACAGGAACAGCAGCCATGTTTCATCTTCATCATGACCAAACGTTGTCAACAGGGACAGCAGCCATGTTCCATCTTCATCATGACCAAATGTTGTCAACAGGGACAGCAGCCATGTTCCATCTTCATCATGACCAGCACATATGGGGTCAACAGAAGAGGGGAAATAGTTGTGATCCCCAGGATCATCATGTAAATAGTTGTGATCTCCAAGATCATCATGTAAATAGTTGTGATCCCCACGATCATCATGTAAATACTTGTGATCCCCAGGATCATCATGTAAATACTTGTGATCCCCAGGATCATCATGTAAATAGTTGTGATCCCCAGGATCATCATGTAAATAGTTGTGATTCCCAGGATCATCTTGTAAAATAGTTGTGATCCCCAGGATCATCATACTTTTTTTTTTTGTTTTTTGCTGTTTTCTTTCAGAAAATAACCATTTTTTTCCTCTCGAAGATAGGGAAAAGAATTATTGTCCTTGGGGACAACACGGATAATAACTGTTTTCCTTGGGAAAATAGAGATAACACTTGTGATTATGTGGAAAAATAGGGAAAAAAAGAGTATTGTCCTCGGGGAAAACAGTTGTAATCCTCTAACATAACAGCTAAACTCAGTGTTCCTGAGGGACAACCACCGTTTTCCCTAGAACACGAGAAAAAGATACATTCAAAGGTGCGGGTGGGACCCAGAGAAGTACTGTCCTCAACTGCCCAACAACCAGCTGGGAGCAATCCTGCACCACCCTTGAAATCTTGAGTCGTTTTCACATATGGTTCAGACACGCACATAGTATTCCGTTAAGACGTCAAGGGACATAATTGTTCCTTGGCAGATGCCATTGTGTAATGGCCACTGGATGTGACACGACAGAACCTCCACGGGAGGGTGTCTAAGGGTGTACCAGCCCCTATTTCATGACTGCAGAGCCCACCTGTGAAAACCGCCACCGTCAAGCAACTGCTGCGTGCATCCCTCAGCCTCACTCGTTGCTGTTCCGCTGACAGGTGAAGACAGTATAATTCCAGAGACGACCATGCTTTCGCCACGAGGTCTGACGCGCTCTCTGAGGAGAGTCCCGGGTAACAGTCTGTCCTGCTGTTAACAGAACTTTCTCTGCGGATCTTTACTGGAACACAGTCATTACTGGCGTATGGGACTAGTATGCTCCCACACAGGCGGATACTCCTTAGCAATAAGTAGATTCCATGTCATATGTGGAATGATTGTAGCCTGTCCCTATCCCCCCCCCCCCCCCACTCTCTCTCTCTCTCTCTGTGTGTGTGTGTGTGTGTGTGTGTGTGTGTGTGTGTGTGTGTGTGTGTGTGTGTTTAAAAATCATGATGTACTTTTCGTTGTAAGAGGCACACCCGTACTACACAGAATAGACATACATACAGCGCACCATCCCTTCATTCCCCAGAGAAATAGACATACATTCAGCACAATCATCCCTTCATTCCCCACATAGATAGACATACAAACAGCACAACCACCCCTTCAATCCGCAGATAAATAGGCATACACACAGCGCAACCATCCATTCCTTCCCCCCATAAATAACATACACACAGCGCAACCATCCCTTCATTCCCAAGAGAAATAGACATGCAAACAGCGCAACTACCTCTTCACATAGACATACAAACAGCACAACCATCCCTTCAAAACACACATACATACAGCGCAACCATTCCTTCATATAGCAACCACTCCTTCATTCCCCTGATGAGTAGGCATACACACAGCACAATCTTCCTTCATTCCCTAGAGAAACAAACAAACAGCGCAACTACCCTTTCATATAGACATACAAATAGCGCAACCATCCCTTCATATAGACATACATATAGCGCAACCATTCCTTCATATAGACAGACATACAAACAGCGCAACCATTCGTTCATATAGACATACATGCAGCGCAACCATCCCTTTATACAGACAGACATACAAACAGCGCAACCATCCCTTCATACAGACATACAAACAGCGCAACCACCCCTTTATATACACATATAAATAGCACAACCATCCCTTCATTCCCCTGATAAGGAGAAATACATACAGCACAACCACCCCTTCATTCCGTAGCGAAACAGACATCCACTTGGTCAGAAAGAAAACACATTCCAATGTAACACAAGTCAATCGAAGTCGTAACAGACACAGGCAAGGGAAGCCCACTGCCTTCTCCTGTCGAGTATTTTTGGAAAGTTTCGACCCTTTGTATGCTGAGTGCGCGTAGCCCAGGTTACGTAGAGCAATTTTGATTTGTGAACAAATCGCCTCTCATCCACCAACAAACAGACACACACACACACACACACACCGATGAAGGAAACATTACCGAGTGACAGGAAAACCATGTGAACTGCTCAAGATAACAAAACATAGGCTGGATAAGTGTTGAAGAAAACATAAATTGATGAATGCACCAAGAAAGCGTCAAAAGATATCATTAAACTACCCGACAAAATGTAAACTGACAACTTCCTAAGAAAACACACTGTTGGGAGGGGCGGATGAGGGGGGGGGGGGGCGATTTACTGGTGAAGAAACCAAACTGATGACTTGTTGAAAAGGGACGAAGCCGAAAAGTTGCTGAAGAAACAGAAACTGATCAATTACTGCAGGAGAACAGTGACTGATCAATATTGTGCAGGAGAACTTTTGCAGGAGAACAGTAACCGATCAATTGTCTGATCAATTACTACAGGAGAACAGTAACTGACCAATTACTGCAGGAGAACAGTAATGGGTCAATTGCCGAAGAAATACATTTAACGGAGATCTGCAAATGAGGTGGAAAAGGTATTGGCTGGGTATTGTTTCCCTCTCTTTGAACATGGTTTCAAAAACCGCACGTGGTAAACGTGTGTGTGTGTGTGTGCGTGTGTGTGTGTGTGTGTGTCCGAGAGTGAACGTGTGTCTTTGGAGGTGGAATGATTTAAAAATTATATTCCAAGTATCGCCGAGGAAGTCCTGTTTTCACCCACGTCTGTTGGTCGGTTTGTTTGTCTGTCTGCAAGATTATGCAAATCCTACGTAGCTCGAAGGTTGAGATTAACGTCCTATTGGTGGGACGCGCTTAAGAACAGGGTGTACTCAAGGCCAAAGTGCGTATTTTTCGTGACAGTTATGGTCGTTGACAGTAGTGTTGGGTCTGGTTCTGGATAGGGGCTGTCGCCTTTCGCTCTCCCAGATCTATTCCGTGTGAACTCCGGTTCACTTTGTGGTGTTGGTCAATAAATGGATGGGTTTTTTCTTATAATATTCTTCCATTTGATGATTAGTCGCATTAATCTTTTTATCCACGAGATTTTCAAAGCATTAATGTATTTTCTAATGTCAGGTATGTTTTTTACCATTTTGATCGTTGTCTTCCTGTTGGTCTTACCTTTATTACCATTCCAAACAAAGTGGAAGAACATTTTTTAAAGTTTTCTTTCAATAAAGGGGTCAGGTAGATCAGGCAAGAGAATCTAAAGATGTATCAATTTCGACAGGACTAATGACTTTAAAACTGCGACTCTTTCCCACTGGTGTAATAAGTTCTTTGAGTCCAAACTTTGAATAACGTTTCGATTTCAGAAAATTTGTCATCATAGTTCATCATTTCACATTTGTTTAAGTCTTGTGTAAACCAAATACCGAGTATTTCAAATTTCGGGGGATTCCATATCATTTTTAAATGTGGACAGTATGTTGTCTTTAACATCTTTTGACACCAAAGCCAAGCCATACAGCTTGCATTTTCTCACTGTTGATGTGTAAACCTGAAACTCTGCCAAATGTGTGGAGAATATGAATAGAACTTTCAAAAGAGACTCTATCACCATTATTTAATAACCGAGTGTCGTCAGCAAACCGAGTTATTTTACCCATTATCTCCCTTACAATGTTGAATTCTCTCCTCAAAAATAATACTTTCGCATTTTTTGTGAAATACAAAACGTGTCTATGAGCTGCAAATCACTAACCAATGTACAAGCGCTCAACTTTTCCAGTGTAAGTACTGTTATGGTGATTACCTTTTTTAACAATTACCAAGTGAATGAATCAGGTTCTGTAGCCCTCCACAGTGACATGCTCCTCTCGTGAATTCATCACAGACATGTTGTCCCCGTGTGCTCGTTTTTGTGAGTGTATTTGTAACTAGCTGAGCCTTTATCTGAAGCAACAGGTTTTCCAACAGAAAATCCCCAAATACAACAAAGGTACATGTATTTATAGATAAAATCTAAAAACAAAAATTTAGTTAAGAAGTTAATTAGACAGATGACTAAAGGAAAGAGAGACAGGGAGGGAAACTGACATCAACAGACAGACAGATGACTAAAGGAAAGAGAGACAGGGAGGGAAACTGACATCAACAGACAAACTGATGGCTCCAAGCTCGCAATAAACACTTACTGAGCAGTCATTTCTTCATCCTTTATTTCCTCTTTTATCTAAATGGACCATTCATTAGAATTCATTAAATCAGTAAATCACAACTGTTTCACTCTCACAGTCAAACTGTGAAAACCTTGTGTAAACAAGCATACCTAAAACATGCACTTTCAGTCAGTCTCATGCACACATGAACACACACACACACACACGCACACAGACACACACACACACACACTGCAGAATCACACATGCGCACACACACACACACACATTCTCATGCAACCATCAAATAACAAATGCAAAATTACAGTTTTGAAAGTGCTTTCCTATTTCACAACTGACCTCTACAAACTGGTCTATCATTTACCTGTGAGAAAGAGCTGGCTGCAAAGTGAGGCAGCTGCAGGCGGAGATCTAAGCAAATCTTAAAAGTAACTGTGATGACTCCACCAAACAACGTGGGCAAATGAATCACAAGACAAAACACAGTGCGTTTCAACCTCTTAGGTCTTCTTCAGCCAAGATAGTCAAGACTAAGGACAGCAAAAATAAAGAAGGAGCAATCACTTGGCCTTGTCGTATTCAGCGCAAGATGGGCATTGAATGCCATTCAACAAATGATTCAACACCCATCTTGTGCCGAATCTGACAAAGATAAGTGACTGCTCATACTTCATTTTCATTGTCCTTAGTGTTGTTTATCTTGGCTGAAGAAAACCTATGAGGTCCAAACGCATGAGGCTTTGTCTTGGGATTGTTTGTCTACATTGCTCGGTGGAGTGTTAATAATTACTTCTAAAATCTGTGAGAATGATCTGACTGATGAAATCGATGATTGTACTGATTTGCTTTCTGGGCTCTTTTAGCCGCAAACATTTTATCTAAACTCTAACAAATTTGTAAATAAAACTGCCATCATGCAAAGCTGTAACACAAAATGTGCAAGCATAAGGCATTACCAGGTCAGACATTTTGGTGTTTTTTGTTTAACAGAACTGAGGTAGTTTACTAATCACAAGACGCAGACTGTGCATGGAAGTTAACCTGTACGTCTAAATACATGTGAATGTCTTCCAATTTTTTGAAGAAACGGGCAGAATCTGACCACAGAAAATGTATCACTGCAGAAACTGGGACTACAGAAAAACAGCAAGGGAGTGGCATCTCATGCTGACATTCAGTAACCAAGGAGCAAAATGGTGAAAAGTTAAACATCAATATCCTCATGCTATACATACTACCCAATCACTTTCAGGAACTTCAAGTCACAATTTAAGAGTGTATGACCAGTCCGACAGATATATACATAATCATGAATATTCACATGCAGATCTGCTTACCATCAACTTGCCATTGGTGTACTTCTCACCCAAAAATGAGTGTATTACGTGCAAAGTACACGTAAAAACCTTCCAGATTTGTTTCAAAGCACTAGGGGGAGGGGTTGCCTCTTCCAATTTGTCATAACAGCAGGTTATGGTGGGAGTGGGGGGAGAGGAAATGTTAATGGACACATTACTGTTCCAACTCATATGCTACTCTTACACACACACACACACACACACACACACACACACACACACACACCACAAGAAATCTGCACATGCTTGACTGAAAAATGTTAATGGACATATTACTGTTTCAACACATATGCTACTCTTACACACACACACACACACACACACACACACACACACACACACACACACACACACATGCGCAAATACACAGAAGCATGCTTGAACACACATACATGCCCACAAACAAATGCACAAATATACACATTCTGTTCATATACAACTGAAATCTGTTTTTCAAAAAATCAGTTGCTCTAGACCCCCTCGCAGTAGCCTTTCTCTGTATCAGCAGCATGGGTTGCCATGGAAACAAGCTCTAATCAACTGATTACAACCACCGCTCCCCCTCCACTTTTCCACTATCACTCGGACTGGAAATAGTTATATTTGATTTTTATGTCCACAGCTAAAAAATATCAACAGTCAAAAAAAAAAAAAAAAAGACAAAAAAGGGGGAGGGGCGGGGAGGTACACAACGATCTTCCCCATGATTTCATTATGTCATGACCTATTTTTCTTGCTCCCTATCGCTTCCTTATGTCACGACCTGTCTTTCCTGATACCTGTCACTTCATGGCCTGACATGTCTTCCTTGGCCCCTATCACCTCTCTGTGTCATGAGCTGTCTTTCTTCTTCATGAATTCTTTCCTCTGGTTCCTCTTCCACGTCCTGGCCTCCAGTCAGCGTGCTCCTCGGCAAACAACGTCTTCAGTGCAGGGGATGAAACATGGTAAGAGAGGCAACTCTTGCATGCTCACCTGAAATTACAACAGAGTTAATTCCTTTGAAACAAGACTAAAGCACATCTATAGACAATTTGTGTATGTACAAGTATACATACACTCCTTACATGCACTTACCCAACACATCAAAACAGCACTTTTTAAGTTCAACAGTTAATACTTACATCAAAATGGAGCAGATGCGTATCTAATCACATGTTAACCCTCTTCAATATGCACTTATCTGAGCTTAGTTACACTGAAAACCATCGGCAAGATAGGTAACTCCATAATTTGAACATGGTTACCCAATTAAAAAAATAATTTAAAAGAGAGGAAAGGAAAGAATGAAATGAAAATAATTTTTAAAATTCCTACGAAATATATATGTTGCTATATCGTAAGTTTGAAGAATGTCACATGAGCCATTTACTCGTGGAAAAAAAAATCTTCTTCTTCAGAACTTTCTTCCGAATCGTTGCTCATCATACCTGGAACTTCATCCCAATCGAAATCTAGGTCACTCTAAGCTTCATTACCCAGCACTTTCACTAAGTCTTATGCCGTAAATTCTACAAATCACAGTATCTCCATCACTAAATCTCATTATAGAACGGCAGAAATCAAGGTTAGCCATGGTGAAAAACCGCATTTCGACTTCAAAACTTTAAAAATTCGTAACTCGAGAACCACGGCACGCATCGACTCGCGGTTTTTTGCAGACGGTAGAAAATGGCTACAGGAAGAAGGAAATCACATTCTCGCGAGACTTTCCTTTTCTACGAGAAACATGGCGGCGCCCATTGTTGCCACGTGTTTTACCGGGTGCTGACAGGCGCTCTCAGTTTTTGGCTGCGTGATTTCCAGTTGGGCGCTAGCGGGCGCCCGATTGTCAAGAGAGTAAGGGACTTTATTCTTGCTGTCAAAAATCAACTGAAAGTTTCAATATCCTAACACATGCACCACTCAATAAACGCATCAACTTATCAATTTTGGGGAAAAAAAATGTCCAAACTGAAATTTAGCATACTTTCTGTTTCAAGTTTGGCCATCATCATTATAAGCAACACCATGTACCTTCTCCCCCATCGGCTCTCCTCTAACCCCAACCCTCCAGATGATGGGTAAGACCTTTTCCCTGTGGAACATGTTTCACCCACATACATTCCCAGCCTGAAGACAGCCCACAGGCCCAGCCCCTCAATGCCTGCCTGAAGATAGCCCACAGGCCCAGCCCCTCAATGCCTGCCTGAAGATAGCCCACAGGCCCAGCCCCTCAATGCCTGCCTGAAGACAACCCACAGGCCCAGATAATCAATGCCTGCCTGAAGACAGCCCACAGGTCCAGCCCTGAATACCTGAAGACAGCACACAGGCCTGGATAATCAATGCCTGCCTGAAGACAGCCCACAGGTCCAGCCCTGAATACCTGAAGACAGCCCACAAGCCCAGCCCCTCAACGCCTGAAGACAGCCCAGAGGCCCAGATAATCAATGCCTGCCTGAAGACAGCCCACAGGCCCAGCCCTGAATACCTGAAGACAGCCCACAGGCCAGGCCCCTCAATGCCTGAAGACAGCCCACAGGCCCAGCCCTCAATGCCTGAAGACAGCCCACAGACCCGGCCCCTCAATGCCTGAAGACAGCCCACAGGCCGGCCCCTCAATGCCTGAAGACAGCCCACAAGCCCGGCCCCTCAATGCCTGAAGACAGCCCACAGGCCCAGCCCTAAATACCTGAAGACAGCCCACAGGCCCAGCCCCTCAACGCCTGAAACACCCCACAGGCCCAGATCCTCAATGCCTGCCTGCAGACAGCCCACAGGCCCAATCCCTCAAAGCCTTAAGACAGCCCATAGGCCCAGCCCCTCAATGCCTGAGTACAGCCCACAGGCCCAGCCCCTCAATGCCTGAAGACAGCCCACAGGCCTGGCCCCTCAATGCCCGAGTACAGCCCACAGGCCTGCCCCTCAATGCCTGAGTACAGCCCACAACCTGGCCCCTCAATGCCTGAGTACAGCCCACAGGCCTGGCCCCTCAATGCCTGAGTACAGCCCACAGGCCTGGCCCCTCAATGCCTGAGTACAGCCCACAGCCCCCCGCCCCTCAGTGCCTGCTTACAGCCCACAGGCCTGGCCCCTCAATGCCTGAGTACAACCCACAGGCCTGGCCCCTCAATGCCTGAGTACAGCCCACAGGCCCCGCCCCTCAGTGCCTGCTTACAGCCCAAAGGCCCGGCCCCTCACCGTCATGTTGTCGAAGGCAATGCCCACATTGTCTGGCACGGCCCTGCTAAAGACAGGGATCTTGGCGTAGCGCTGGCTGAAGTGCGTCAGCATGATGAACTTGGCGCCCATGCGCTGGCCGATGTCGATGGCCTGGGACGTTGTGCTGCACACAGTCACCACACACTCATCAGTTCAATGGGGACTGCCCCAACCATGTAGCTATCACAGCAGATCAACAGACGTGTAGCTATCACTGCTTCAATCAATGTCAGACCCAAACCATGTAGTCATCACAGCAGATCAATAGATTGGTAGCTGTCATTACTCCAATCAATGTCAATCCACGAATATGCTTATGTGAATTTTTTTTTTTTTTTTTCAAAAGTGAATTGAATTCTAGGGTCATCTATCCCTAGAACTTGCATACAGAAACAGAAGTTGCTTACAAACAAGATTTTTTTTTTTTTTAGGCACTTCATTATACTTAAAGGAATAGCCTTTTCCCCCTTTCCTTTTGCATACACAAAACATGTCTTGATACCTTATATTTTAGTGCCAAATTAATGCCCCCATAGTTTTCAAGTTTTCTACATTTCAAAACTGTACATATATATATTGAACTGTTCCAATATCACATTATCAGGTGCCATTTTGAGTACATGTTTTGATGAAAAATACATATTGTAAAATTCATAAATACAATGTGGTATACGTACATGTTTTCTTTCACACACACAAAAGAATCCTACATCTCATCAATCTGTCAAATATACCCCATCTTTTGCCTGTGAGAGTTGATAGACCATTGAATTTGGTTACCAGTAACCATTTCTTCCATAACCCTGAATCATGGCCATTCACACACGTATACTCCAAAACACACACTTCAATCCCATGAAGAACTAAAAAACACGAAAAACTGAGGTGTGAGCACCTGCATTTTCATATGGCCAGAATACTTATTTAGACAACATTTTAAAGTTGACATTGCAAATAACAGTTCCACAATGAAATAGCTCCACGACAATTCATTTTTTTTCTTTTTATCAGATTGCATGGTCATTTACAAAACAATCAACCAAAATTACAAGAAATTTGCCTGAACAGCTTACAGAATAATTACATAAATCAATTAATTCAATGGAAATAAAAATGAGGACAACTTCTGTTTAGTTGCCAAGCCATCCAAACATTTAACAGATTACCTGATTGACAGCCATACGGATCAAATGATGACACGAATATATCACGAACTCAGTGTCCATGAAACCAAGCCACACAGTAACCAAGACACTCCCCTCCTCTCAAAGAAAAGAAAAGGAAAAGAAAAGAGAACACATTTCCACTTACTTACTGTGACATCAAAACAAAGTCTCAATCTGCACAATCTTGCTTGTTATCCTAACAGACAGGACATGAATTACAGGTATGGCTCTGTCTTGTTTCGATTTTACCACCACAGGAAAGGAATGAATTAATAGTACAGTTCAGCCCCTTTTCCACACTATCACAACAGAAAAAACCCCCAGTGAATTAAAGGAAAGGCTGATCCTCTTTTCTGTATTATAACAGAAGAGGTGTGAATCAGAAGTACAGCATATCCTCTCTTCCTGGCTAATATGACAGAAACAGGATGAATCAAAGGTATGGCTCAACCTCTTTTTCCATGTTATTATGACAGGAAAGGCATGAACTAAAAAGTAACTCAGCCTCTTTTACATGCTAACATGACAGAAAAAGGATGAATCAAAGTATGTCTTAGTATTTTTTTTGCATTTCTACTAATGGAAAAAGGGATGAATAGATCGGCATTTTCTTTCCTTCTAACAATGACGGCAAAAGCATGAATGAAATGTTATGAATCTTTTTTTTCCTGTGATGTCCTGACAGAAAAGCTATGAACTAAAGACATGGCTGAACTGTTTCTCCATGCTGTCATGACACAGCAAGTACCTGTGACGTTTCCTCTTGGCTTCTTCCTCCAGGTCGTCCTCATGGGTAGCTTCATGGATCAGAATGTCACACAGTCTTTCCCTGCACGCAGCGCAGGATGACAGTACAATTAGACATGACCTACATCATCATGATCAGAATGTCACAGTCTGTCCCTGCACACAGCGCAGGATGACAGTACAACTAGACATGACATCATCATGATCAAAATGTCACAATCTGTCCCTGCACACAGCGCAGGATGACAGTACAACTAGACATGACCTACATCATCATGATCAGAATGTCACAGTCTGTCCCTGCACACAGCACAGGGTGATGATACAGCTAGACATGACCTACATCCCAGATCTGCCTGAAGTGTGTACAAATTAACAGCCCACACTTTTCACCTGTCAGTTTGTTTATCAGCCAGCCAACCACACAAAGCCCTGTTAGAGCTATCAGCACAAGCTGTCCTGGCACCTAACGACAACAAAACCCACAACATGCACACACACACACACAACCCTGTCATGACACCTAATGACAACAACAAAACCCCCAACACGCACACACACAACCCTGTCCTGGCATGTAACAAAAACAAAACCCACAACATGCCCCCACACACACATCCCTGTCCTGACACGTAACAAAACCTACAACATTCACACACACACAACCCTGTCCTGACACCTAACAACAACAAAACCCACACACACACACACACACACACACACACACACACACACATACACACACACACACATAATCATGTGCACCAATTCCCAACATCACAATTTAACCACTGACACCCTTGAGGCAGAATTCTTTCTCTCTGTTATACGACACACCCCGGGCAAGTTGAACCTGGTGGAGCCCATCCCTCTCCAGGCTGGATTTACTTGCAAGGTTTACTCACCACAAGCAGCGGGCAGTACTGGGTTACACAACTGTCAGTAGCAGAGGAGAACCTCTGACCTGACTGACATCAAAATTAGGCCCTGCTAAAAGGCTCTGGCCATTCTACGATTTGTTTGCACCAGATAAAAAAAAAGCAAATAAATAAGTAAATAAAAATACATAAAATAGTGAAGGACCTATCGACAAAGATTGCAGTATAACCAATAAGTCTCAACCCTGGCTACTGCACACAGTGATGTGATCCAGACGTCACATCACACCAATCAGAGCTGGCAGGTTCTAAAGGGGAACAACAGTAGACAGCGGACTGACATTCTACAACAAAGACCGGTAAAAGGGCCCCCAGGGCAGAACGACTATGGACTCATCCATAGAAATCTAAAAAAAAGATTTTTTGTTTTAACTGGAAAAAAAATTGTCAAATAGAAGACAAAAATGGGAAGGCAGGAAGTGTGTGTGTGTATGTGTGTGTGTGTGTGTGTGTGTGTGTGTGTGTGTGCATATGTGTGTGTGAGTGCAGACCTGCCAACCCCCTAAGAGACCAATGAGTAAGAACTGAAGCTCTGTGAGGCAGAAATGTGTAATTTCAGAGAGCTAAGAGTAATCAAGCGCTACACTTACTTTTTTCAAACAAACACGATGCGATGAAATTGTTCGCACAATTTATGTGAACTTAACTTTTCTTCAAACAACCTTCTCTTTTAAGTGTCACAAGAAATCTTTACAAATTATGAAAATGTAAAATACACTGGAAACACATATGCGAACATATGCATGTCACCTTTGTTCTTGCCAGTCACCACATTTGTATTATCACAAACCAAGGACAGGCAGTTCTGCCATGGCACACCAAGGCTGGATAGTGCGCCAGAAACAACCTCAAAAATATTCTCCCCTGTTGCTGACTCTGTGCATGTGGAGTTGGCTATCAGCTCAGTGGCGATTTTGTAAGTCTCGCACCACCCCAGGAAAGAATGCCCCCCCCCCCCCCCCCCCCCCCCCCCCCCCCCCCCCCCGCCCCCCACCCCCCTCCCCCTCCTGACTTCCATCCGTCCCCAACACAAACGGTCCATTCTGCAGTCCCCCATGGCAAGGGTCCTCACAATGTGTGTTGTCTTTGTTCGACCGCTCTTGAACTGTTTGGCGATCTCCGAATCTGAGAAACACTTCTTTAAAAAGCTGGGATGCATGGGGCTGCGCTAAAAGCGATGATGTACTCGACAAAAAATCCGGCCACCACTGCTTCAGCCCGAATTAGCCTTTTCCTCATTTCATCCTCGTTTGAGGTGTCTACAGTCTGAAAAAACTGTGTGATACTGGAAGAATTCGGCACGTTAGAGGAATCGATGTGCTTGCGTGACTCAAGGTGACGCTTCACATCCGCCATGGGAAATTGTGAAGTCGGACTCGCAAGTGGTACACTTTGCACAATTGACACTTTTAGCCAAAGGTTGTATGCAGGGGAATTTTTCCAAGTATTCTTTTTGGGACTTTTGACCAAGTTTGTTTTTTTTTTCTTTTTCGCATCTTGTCCAGAACTTTCTGCTCCATGTTTCGACATTTTCCTAACTACAACTTCAAAAGGACGCCAACTTCGCTGAATGGTAAAGATGGTGAAACGAACTGCGCATGACTGGAAAAACGCTTCTTGAGGATTACTGGTTATACGCACGGCGCCGTGCGTGTCTGTACATAAGCCGATTTTTTTTTTTCGTCAGTTTTTTTTGTTTTGTTTTTGTTTTGGTTTTTGTAAACTTTCAATGTGTATTTTTTTTTGCTAAATGCGTAAGGGCGTAAGATTCATCACTTGGGCGTAATAAATTACGCGAAATGCGTAATGGTTGGCAGTTCTGTGAGCGTGTGTGTGTGTGTGTGTGTGTGTGTGTGTGTGTGTGTGTGTGTGTGTGTGTTTGTTGGTTGTGTGTGTGTGTGTGTGTGTGTGAGTGTGAGTGTGTGTGTGTGTGTGTGTGTGTGTGTGTGTGTGTGTTCATATGTGTGTGTGAGTGTGTGTGTGTGTGTGTGTGTGTGTGTGTGTGTGTGTGTGTGTGTGTGTGTGTGTGTGTATGTGCATGTGTACGTGTATGTGTGTGTGTGTGTGTGTGTGTGTGTGTGTGTGTGTGTGTGTGCAGGGGGACAGGTGGTCTTCGTGCACCACCCACTGAGGCATGTCATACCTGCAGTGACCAGCCGCTGGCAGGGCATGGTGTCTCCAGAGAACACCACCTTCCACCCCTCCTTGTGAGTCAGCGCCACGCCAAAGGCATTGGAACAGTGCTCCACCTCCACTGGTAGTAACTGGCCACACACCATCAATGACATCAATTAGAATTATCAGCACCATGCCAAAGGCATTGGAACAGTGCTCCACCTCCACTGGTAGTAACTGTCCACACACCATCCATGACAACATCACACTAATCAAGAGTTATGGAACTGACATAAGCAAATCAACACATTTTTACATGAAGAATACATGAGGTGGCAGAACCAAAAATCAGTCTGATAAAACTAATTCTGCAAGCAAACAAAACTTGGGAAAAAAAAAAGAAAAGAAAATGGTGACTAAAACCAGTTCAATTAAACCTGATTTTGCCAGAAAGAGACATGGGAAAGATGACCACTACTCAACTCACTAATCAAGCAGTCAGGTCACAGTCTAGCAGTCAGGTCACAAGCTAGCAGTCAGGTCACAGTCTAGTAATCAGGTTGCAGTCAGTCTAGCAGTCAGGTCACAGTCTAGCAGTCAGGTCACAGAGTCACAGTCTAGCAGTCAGGTCACAGTCTAGCAGTCAGGTCACAGTCACAGTCCAGCAGTCAGGTCACAGTCTAGCAGTCAGGTCACAGTCACAGTCCAGCAGTCAGGTCACAGTCCAGCAGTCAGGTCACAGTCTAGCAGTTAGGTCACAGTCTAGCAGTCAGATCACAGTCTCGCAGTCAGGTCACAGTCTAGCAGTCAGGTCATAGCCACAGTCCAGCTGTCAGGTCACAGTCCAGCAGTCAGGTCAGTCTGGCAGTTAGGTCACAGTCTAGCAGTCAGATCACTGAGTCACAGTCTAGCAGTCAGGTCAGTCTAGCAGTCAGGTCACAGTCTAGCAGTCAGGGTCACAGAGTCACAGTCCAGCAGTCAGGTCACAGTCTGGCAGTTAGGTCACAGTCTAGCAGTCAGATCACTGAGTCACAGTCTAGCAGTCAGGTCACAGAGTCACAGTCTAGCAGTCAGGGTCAGTCGAGCAGTCAGGTCACAGTCTAACAATCAGGTCACAGTCTAGCAGTCAGGTCACAGAGTCACAGTCTAGCAGTCAGATCACAGTCTAGCAGTCAGGTCATAGAAACACAGTCTAGCAGTCAGGTCACAGTCTATCGGCACATACAGACAACTGACCTGTGTCAGTGACAGCTGCTGCAGGACCTCCTTGTAGGACTCCTCATACTCCCCGACCTCCAGCTTGTGTGGAAGCAAGTCTTGAAGTGGTTTCAGCCTGAAAATGGAAGGCTCAGTGATCAATGCTTCACTCATCTAAGTCACCACCCTCAACTTTCGGTGTCAGCTATCTGTCTGAATTGTATTGTTTAGTGTGTCAGTAGCAGGGAAAATCACACCTGTCAGAAGCGTAGCACTTGCCATGAGACATGGTGTAAGTGAAAGAGTCAGCCTGTTCACAACCTTTTAACATGTCATGCCCTGCCTTTACCCCATGGGGATGGGAAACAACTAGCAGCTATACTTTGATCTGTATCAATGACAGTACAAAATGAAAAAAAACCTGACAACACATTTGAGTGTGCATGCATGCATGCACACACACACACACACACACACACACACACACACACACACACACACATACGCATACGCACATTCACACCCACACATGTATATACAAATATACAAAACATTCACACACACACATACACACACACACACGCATGCATGGAAGCACATGCACGCATGCACACACACACACACACACACACACACACACACACACACACACACACACACACACATGCACACAACACACACACACACACACACATACGCACACACACACGCGCACACTCACAAATGCACACACACACACACACACACACACACACACACACACACACACACACATACACACATATGCATGCACACACACACACACACACACACACACACACACACACACACACACTCACACACACACACACACACACATATACACACATACACACACACACACACTCACACACTCACACACACACACACACACACACACACACACACACACACACACACACACACACACACACACACACACACACACACACACACACACACACACACACACACACACACACACACACATATACACACATACACACATGCCTGCACACACACACACACACACACACACACACACACACACACACACACACACACATATCGCACACACACATATGCGCACACACACACACACACACACACACACACACTTACACACACTGCCAGACTCACTGAAAGAGATGCTGCACTGGCTCCACCTGACTGTCATAGAACCTCAGCCAGCGGGCGATCTGGATGGGCGCCAACAGCAGTGTGGGGGTCACCTCCTCCCCCACTGCTTCCAGCGCCGCCTTGCGGTCCCGCAGCAAACTGAACAGACCCTGCCACAGAGCACACCGCACCCTGGCTTACAGTGAGAAAGATGGTGATCTGACCTGTCACAGAGCACACCCCGCCCTGGCTTACAGTGAGAAAGATGCTGGTCTGACCTGCCGCCATGGAAAAGTATTCGCATTGCAGGTTGTGGGTTCCATTCCCGTAAGTGGCATTTTTATTTGTGGGATTTTTCTGACTTGACCAGCTCCTATCCAGAGCTAAGCTTGCTTCATAGGCTCAGAGGGAAGACTGGGACCACAATCCAGCTAGATCCAGCGAAGTCTCCTTTATTATTCCTAAGGTGGAGAGCAATGTAAGAAGTGTCATGGTGAAAGGGGGCCTTCAAACTGTCCTTTATTATTCCCAAAGTGGAGAGCAGTGTCAGAAGTGTCATGGTGAAAGGGGGCCTTAAGGTGTCCCTTTATTATTCCTAAAGTGGAGTGCAGTGAAAGAAGTGTCATTGTGAAAGGGGCCTTCAAAGTGCCCTTTATTATTCCCAAAGTGGAGAGCAGTGTAAGAAGTGTCATGGTGAAAGGGGGCCTTCAAAGTGCCCTTTTATTATCCCCCAAAGTGGAGAGCAGTGTAAGAAGTGTCATGGTGAAAGGGGCCTTCAAACTGCCCTTTATTATTCCCGAAGTGGAGAGCAGTGTCAGAAGTGTCATGGTGACAGGGGGCCTTCAAACTGCCCTTTATTATCCCGAAGTGGAGGTAAGCAGTTCTGTCCCTGTGACTGACCTCATGGAGATGACAGACAGACAGAATTCACCATGTGATGCTCAGTGTTAACTCACAGGACAAGGAGACAAATGATCTCAATTTCAAATGTGTAAATGTTGGCAGTTTAAACAGGATCTGCAACAGGCAAAGCACATAAGCAGGCAAGCCAACAGCCTCGGTGGTGATGATCACTCAGATTGGTTCATCATACTTTTTTTTTCTTTGTTATATGTAACACCCTTGGACTGTCAGACTGTAACACATGCACTGTATGATGACATCACACAGATAATGTGATTTTTTTTTTTTTTTTCCCAAAATATTCTGTGAGTTGGATTCTCATGGCTTCAAAAACTGTCACATAACAGATAGATAGCTGTCTTAGAAACTAATACAAAAAAAAAATAAAATAAAATAAATAAAAGTGAACAAGATGAAAACAGCTCACCGGTGATGCAATGATCAGTAGGAGATGAGAGACAAAGATGACAAAGAAACATAGACTCTCTCTGGTGACGAGCAGCATGCAGATGGGAGACAATGACAACACAGAGAACTCACCATATGATGATCAGCATGCAGATGAGAGGCAAAGACACACAAGACAAATCACCATGTGATGATTAGCATGCAGATATGAGACAAAGGCAACAAAGACAACTCACCATGTGATGATCAGCATGCAGATGAGAGACAAAGACAGCTTTCAATTTCCTCAGCACCTCCGCTGCTGTCTGGTGTCCATAGTGACGATACAGCTGTCCTGATGTCCCTTCCCCACAGTCCAGGATCATGGTGCTGTCATCCCTGATAGGGAGAAAACAATGACAGTTATACAGTGCCCTGACAACACACTCTATTGTGCTGTAATCCCTGACAGATAGAAAGTTATACAGTGCCCTGACAACACACTCTATTGTGCTGTAATCCCTGACAGACAGACAGCAACAACAGTTATACAGTGCCCGGACAACACACTCCACTGTGCTGTAATCCCTGACAGACAGCAACAACAGTTATACAGTGCCCTGACAACACACTCTATTGTACTGTAATCCCTGACAGACAGACAGCAACAACAGTTATACAGTGCCCTGACAACACACTCCACTGTGCTGTAATCCCTGACAGACAGACAGCAACAACAGTTATACAGTGCCCTGACAACACACTCCACTGTGCTGTAATCCCTGACAGACAGACAGCAACAACAGTTATACAGTGCCCTGACAACACACTCTGTTGTGGTCATCCCTGACAGATAGACAGCAACAACAGTTATTCAGTGCCCTGACAACACACTCTGTTGTGGTCATACCTGACAGATAGACAGCAACAACAGTTATTCAGTGCCCTGACAACACACTCTGTTGTGGTCATCCCTGACAGATAGACAGCAACAACAGTTATTCAGTGCCCTGACAACACACTCTGTTGTGGTCATCCCTGACAGATAGACAGCAACAACAGTTTATTCAGTGCCCTGACAACACACTCTGTGGTGAGGTTGGACATGCAGGTGCTCTCTTCCCTGACAGAAAGTAACAACAGTTATATAGTGCCCTGATAATACACTCTCTTGTGAGATTTGACATACATGTATTGAAACAAAACCAAACAAAACCAAACACAAAACAAAAAATGCCAAAAACAAAAAAAACACAGAGAACTTTCTATCATAGTTTGCAAAATCACATGCCAACTGCTGATCTCAATAAGATATACACTAAAACTTTTACGATATGTGAATATAAAAAGATGTATACAAACACTTTTATGGATATGTTAATATAATAAGATGTACACAGAAACTTTCATGGAAATGTCACTATGATAAGATGTACACAAAAATGTTTATGGGTATTTCAATATCACAGCGAGGGTTGACTTCAAGAACAAAGTATCTAATTTTCTGATAGTTTACAGGAGATGATTTTTAAACTTTAAGTTACTGTAACATGAAGAACAAATTAAGCAAGCGCCTCAGAACTTTTACAGAAAGTAAATCAATATTATCTCTGCTGAAAGCATTTTCTTGAACTTGCATTTATGTCTTGTGCTAAGTGTAAACAAAACAACTGAAAACATGCATAAGATGCCTGATTTTCGATGGCTGAAAGTACCATGATCATGGACAACCAGAAGCCAGTATCTCAAAGATACCTGCTTTTATTGAAACTATACTGAAAACATTTTCACCAGTTGAGATAACAAGAACTAAGTGACTGATGATGCTTGGTTTTTACAAGCTTAAAGTGCCATGAGCAAAGACAACCAGAAACCAGTATCTCAAATATACCTGGTTTTGACAAAAGTTAGTACGAAAGCATTTCCTCAAAATGTGATTACAAGAATATCGTATTTTGATGTACTGGACTTTGTGCGTACACGAAAACCATCTCTTTTTAACAAATGGGATGGCCTAAATCAAAGTTTTGTTCTACTGGGATTCTGAAATCATAAAATGTATGGTAAACCTCATATTAATATGCAAGTGTTCCTTGCACAGAGCCTCTGGGTTCCTGTCTGAGGGAAGGTAGAAGAAGGGATATGGTTTGCTCCCAGTGGATGGCCAAGTTGGGGCTGCAGCAGGACACACCTGGGTGTGGCTGTGTGAAGGAAGCCACAGTGAGCAGCATGGGGGGGCAGCAGCAATGAAGGGAGCCACAGTGAGCAGCATGGGGTAATGGTGCAGCAATGAAGGGAGCCACAGTGAGCAGCATGGGGTAATGGTGCAGCAATGAAGGGAGCCACACTGAGCAGCATGGGGTAATGGTGCAGCAATGAAGGGAGCCACACTGAGCAGCATGGGGTAATGGTGCAGCAATGAAGGGAGCCACACTGAGCAGCAGCATGGGGTAATGGTGCAGCAATGAAGGGAGCCACACTGAGCAGCATGGGGTAATGGTGCAGCAATGAAGGGAGCCACACTGAGCAGCATGGGGTAATGGTGCAGCAATGAAGGGAGCCACACTGAGCAGCATGGCGTAATGGTGCAGCAATGAAGGGAGCCACACTGAGCAGCATGGCGTAATGGTGCAGCACAGAATGTCAAAAAGGAACGCAAAAAAAAAAAAATCGTATGGCGACACTTGCTGTTAGTGAAATGTGGAAGCATTGTTCAGTCCTTTGAAGCTTAACAAAAACCTTACATAGAACACCACTCTATCCAATATTGACAACACACACACACACACACACACACACACACACACACACACACGCACGCACACACACACACGCACACACACACACACACACACACACACACACACACACACACACACACACACACAAAAACAAGCTTACATCAATCTTAACAACAAACAAAAAGCTTCCTCACCAGAGATGCAGCACCAGTCCACTGACATTCCGCCCTTTGCTGGGGATGGATGAACCGGGTACCGAGAAAGGTCAAACGAGGATAAGCGCCAACACCCAGAGAGTCAACACCCCCTCCCTGTGATGCCTCCACCCCATGACTGCCATTGCTGGCATCCTGGGGCACGGCGCTGAGGTCAGGCTGAAGACGATCCACAGACACGACCTCCTGGTGATCCTCTTCAGGCTGTTGGTGGTGAAGCTGCTGGACCTGCTGATGGAGATCTGTCAGCACCTGCTCTGTGTCCTCCTGCTGCATGGCCTCCAACACGTAGGCCTGATGGTTCAGCTGGATGCATTGCTCTCTGGGGGCAGGCACAGGTCACATCATAGTCACATTCACCTCATCATCACCTCTATTCATCACAGTCACAATACCTCATCACTCCATCCGTTCATTGGTCAGTCCCTATTTCATTCATTCACTTGTCATCTCAGTCATTCTCTTACTTTCATTCATTTATCGGTCTATCATAGGAAACATTTCTTAGCTTACAGAGTTACTAGACACTGTGAGGGAGTACGAGTAGGTCTGTACTGTACAGTATGTGGTGAATAAACAGGGAAAGACCTGACCTGTATTCACAAAACCAAATTCTCATAGATAATAACTCCACAGCATTCAGTGAACTGAGTAGACAAGAACAAAGCCAAAATTAAGCCAAATATTGCAATATAACAGCAGCAAAAAGGACAAAAAAACCCTGTTGCTCTACAGCCGCTGTGATGGACAAACATCACAACAGCTGTCTCTCACAGGCAGGCTTGTCAGTGCTCTGACTGATTCTATGGAACAGCCGCCCTCATTTCCCCACATGGATAACAAATGTCACGTACCCTCCCACACACACTCACTCACACACCAGCTCTTCTCTATCTCTCTTGAAACTGTTACTTTTCTCTCTCTCTCTCTCTCTCTCTCTCTCTCTCTCTCTCTCTCTCTCTCTCTCTCCACACACACACACACACACACACACACACACACACACACACCTCTAAATAACCAGTCTTCCCATGAAAACTTCCCCACAGCATACAAAGCACTCGCAACCCGACAAAGCTGTGTCACCTGTTGAACCCTTTGCGGGGTCGGTACTGGAAGCGCAGATTGGTGCAGCCAGCAACCACTCCTGGAGTGTCCGCCACCCCCTCCACAGCCCCGCCCCCCTCACAGCGCCTGGCCCAGTCCTCCAGGGGCAGGTGTCGCAGGTGGGGGAAGATGGTGTCGTGCACCAGGTGCAGGCGGGACTGGTAGCGGTACACCCCCTCGAAGGGCCACGTCCGACGTCAGCTCGTTCAACACCAGGTGCTCTGTGCTGCTGCTGAATCTGCAGGACACCACAGTGAACGGTCAGAGATGACAGCAACTGTTCACATGCACTTAAAAGTATTTCATTTCACGCAGCTCATTTTGCGACCAAGTCACAGAGTTTATGAACCCAACTATATACAATCTGTATTGATTTTTTTTTTCTGTTTTGTTTTTTTTTTTTGTTTTTTCTTTTCACTTTGGGTTTTTTTTTTTTTTGTTTTTTTTTTTTTTTTTTTGGGGGGGGGGGGGGGGGGGGGTATCTTTTGTCTTTTGTTGTTGGCTTCTTTTTTTTTTTTTTTTCTTTTTGCTCTTTCCCTTTTCTGCTAACCTTTTCAATAACATTGAGTTTTCTCTAATGACTTACGACAGAAAAGACTGTTGGCCCCATAATATTCTGTGTTGCAATGGGACCACTGTTTCTTCTCTCAGTGCAACTCTCTGACTGCACCGGACTGCTCATGACTGTCAACTAGTGCTTGTACCAGTTCGCTGTCAGTCAGGTGACTGGATGCAGGAGCTGAAGTACTCCATCACCACAATATGACATCTATGGAAGAAACAAGCTTCTGCATTGTCCACGATTAGCTTCAACAGTCTGGCAATCCACAAACCTTTCGCCTTCAGTGGTTATAAGACCACTGACATCATCTTGCTGTTCATCTCCAGCTAGTACAGGTCAGTGTGAAACGTCTGTACATCATCTAAACTATTCAACATTAGCAGGTACAGGTCAATGTAAACACCTGTACATCATCTGAACTATTCATCCTTAGCAGGTACAGGTCAATGTAAACACCTGTACATCATCTGAACTATTCATCCTTAGCAGGTACAGGTCAATGTAAACACTGTACATCATCTGAACTATTCAACATTAGCAGGTACCGGTCAATGTAAACACCTGTACATCATCTGAACTATTCATCCTTAGCAGGTACAGGTCAATGTAAACACCTGTACATCATCTGAACTATTCATCCTTAGCAGGTACAGGTCAATGTAAACACCTGTACATCATCTGAACTATTCATCCTTAGCAGGTACAACCAGTATTGAACACCTGTACATCATGTGTGTGTTCATCCATTGCAGGTACAGGTCAATGTGTACATCATCTCACCTCTTCATCCACTGCTGGTACAGGTCAGACTGGAACACCTGCACAGGGGCCATGTGGACCACCAGGGAGGGGAAGTGTGGTGTCATCACCATCCTGGGGCACCTGGCAGGCCGACAGCTTGTCACTGGACGTCAGGGAGTCCAGGTACTCCTCACTGGGGCAGTCCACCACTTACCACAGACAGTGAAGGTCAAGGTCATCACCGCTGACCCACACAGTACACTTCAACTACAACAGCCACAGGTGAATTCCAAAGGCAAAGGATTTTTTATAGAGTTCAGTGAATAAAAGTAACCCCACTTATACATTTCGCGATGAAACAGACCGAAATGAAACTCAAAGATGAAGTATACACAATCTAGCTTCTGATTCAGCTTCTCTCTGCTAAAATCCACTTCCTCCTCACTTCAAACAAGATAATCACTATCTTCAGGAGTTAAAGGTTAAAAAGAAAATTTTCTTTTCCTCATTAAATTCAATCGTTACCTTCTTTCCCACGGAGCAAAAACAGTCATGTCTTCTACTGGGTGGAAACAGCCACTGGAATTTTACTTCTAAATCTCCAGTACCTAGGCTCAAGTCAACCCAAAGTTATGAACTATTATGATTATCAACATTGCGAATGACTCCTGAAACAAAACATGAAAGTTTGACGTCTGTTCCAAACACATAACCAGTGTTCGGATAGTGGGTGTTACCCAGGCCACTTGTTTCTGCACTGTCAAAACAATTGTTTTGATAGAATTTTGATGCTTTGAATTAGTTAGTTACTTCACTTTTTGTTCTTTCTTTTTCTCTTTGCATATTCCTCCATGTCTTGTGTTGATACATGTTTTTGATTGTTTGTTTGTTCTTTATGATTATGCCATATAATGTCAATTGCAAAAATCACTGGAAATTTCATACAATCGTTTCGATAGAATTATGATGCTTTGGATGTGTGTTGGTTACTTCAAAATTTTCTTTTTCTCTCTTTTTTTTTGCATATTCATGTGTTGATACATGTTTGTGTTTCTTTGATCTTTGTGATTGTGATTATTTTTGTGAGGGTAGAATGAAAAAAGCAAGCTGCAAGGCTTATTCTTCAACCCTCAATAAAGAGCATTTGACTTGACTGTAGTATTTGTAGCCTGTAGTGGGGGGACTCACCCAGGATCGGCTGCATCACTTCAGGGTCACTCAGCACTTGATCCGGGTGAACCTGCAGACACCACAAAGGGTCCACAATCAACACACCTGCTAACAACAATTCTCCTCAACCACACTTCACACAACACCACATTAAGGCTTTTTATCAGTTCTCCACAACCACCAGTTCACACCAACACCACATTAAGGCTTTTTATCAATTCTCCTCAACCACACTTCACACCAACACCACATTAAGCTTTTTATCAATTCTCCTCAACCACACTTCACACCAACACCACTTTAAGGCTTTTTATCAATTCTCCTCCACCACACTTCACACCAACACCACATTAAGGCTTTTTATCAATTCTCCTCAACCACACTTCACACCAACACCGCATTACAGGCTTTTTATCAATTCTCCACAAACCACACTCACACCAACACCACATTAAGGCTTTTTATCAATTCTTCTCAACCACACTTCACACCAACACCACATTGCAGGTTTTTTGACTGAAGACACAATTTCTGAACCACCATCTCACACACTCTTTAAAGAACTGTTTTCTGAATTTACTATCTTGCTGTAACTTTGACTTTTTTTTTTTCTAGTTAAGCAAACACTACTTAACAAACATTGCATGCATAACGTAAAGACAGTGGCATCAAGGATTCAGAATGAAGGATACAACAATAAGGTTTGTTAATTAAAAGCATGCCTAGTAATACCCAGCCATACACAACCACACACTGAGCAGCAAGTGAAAGATGCCAGCAGACCTACCACAGTTCCATTGTCCAGGGTTATAGACTCTCCATTCTTCAGCCTTCCCAGGACTGGCCCCCTAAAACACACAGAACAAAACCAAACACACATGAAAAGACCATGGCACGTTTTCTGCCTAGTCAGGAGCAATGCCCACGACGCTGGTACCAGAAAACTCATCGGAGAATACAAAACAATTTTAAATCAATCAAAGTGAAAAAAAGACAGATCAAAACTGCAGCAAATGCAACACAAGAAAGCAGTCACTCTATGAAAGTTAGTGTATTGTCTGTCGGAAGGTTTCTGTTTGGTGGGATTTTTCTGTTCATTAATGTGCTTGTGTTTTTTAACAGCTGTCATTCCATCAAACTTGTGTCTATAACAGCTGTCATTCCATTATACTTTGACTATAACAGCTGTCATTCCATCAAACTTGTGTCTATAACAGCTGTCATTCCATTACACTTTTCTACAACAGCTGTCATTCCATCAAACTTGTGTCTATAACAACTGTCATTCCATCAAACTTGTGTCTATAACAGCAGTCATTCCATCAAGGGCAAGAGAGACAGTGTTTGTGTGTGCAAGTGTACATGTGCATGTGTGTGTGTGTGTGTGTGTGTGTGTGTGTGTGTGTGTGTGTGTGTGTGTGTGTGTGTGTGTGTGTATGTGTGTGTGTAAGTGTGTGCATGCTTGTATGTGTGCATGTGTGCATGCATGTGTGCATGCACGCATGCGTGTGTGTGTGTGCTTGCTCTATCCATAAACATGCATGCATTTGTACCTGTAAAATCATTTTGTGCATGCTTGTATTTACAACATCTTAGTTTTCTACATCGTACATAGAGATAACCAAACGCGTTTACATGATCCACCACATGGTTTCTTCCCCAGCAAGCCATACAGTCAGTCTCAGAGTCATCAGAACACAGCAAGGTTGCTTACTTTTCAATGCCCAGGTCCACGCATTTCTCCAAGATGATCCTCCTCTGGGGAGGGTGAGGCTGAAACACAGAGATACACCTTGACACTCTCACCTGATGCTTCATGGGAATGAGCAAAGCTGATCAGGTGAGTCCAGACATGACTGAGTGCCTCTCACAACACCACAGAAAATGGACAAACACAACAGAACAAATCCTGTAAATGAGAGAATTAAGCCCGAGGTTGTAGGAATAAAGAAATGAGATCAGTATATACAGATGGGAACATTATGTGTAAAAAGGGTACCTCCACTTTTTCTAAGCAAACAAAATCAAAGAAATATAAACAGCAAAACAAGACTTAACAATAAACAGAACTACCAACTTCATATGTGTATACTTCTTGGTTTGTTTGTTTTTTTTTTAAAGGAAAGATGCTTGGCAGATAAGATGCTTGGCAGAAAAAGCAAAGGTGATAAAAACAAAAGTGGAAAACAGAGAAAGTAATACCACATGTGTGTTCCTGAGCAAATCTCATGTGTCAATGACTAACTCACATGTTCTCTCTCATAATCCACAATCCTGATGGAATTCTGGGAGCCACAAACATGGGGAGTTTTTATTATACTCCCTGTTTGGCTAGTATACTTACCATGTCAGACCATAGCATTCAAGACTTATCTTGCTTGGACGACAGGCCGAAGATGAATGAGGTACAGGAAGCGGACACCGGCTTCTTCCGTGGGTGGAAGTAGGGTGGGCGTCATGTCACTGTTCTATGACTGCAATTGCCACAAAAATTTTCGGCCTGGCAGAGCTGACTAACTGCCTTTGAATGCTATGGTCTGACATGGTATAGTATATGATGTCAAAAAGGTATTTTATTTGCAATAATCATATTTAATATGAGAAATTTGCTTTGAAGCAAACATGTATACTGACAAATTGCCAACATTCACACAAACAGTTACACACTATATAGAGCTAATTTTCATGTGTGCAAGAGTAAAGAGCACTTCCAGGAGAACTCTCACACACACACACACACACACACACACACACACACACACACACGATACATACACACATTACACACACACACAAATACACACACACAAACCATACTAGCACATACAAAGAAAAACACCACACACACACACACACACACACACACACAGACACACACACACACACACACACACACACATGCACACACACCCCTGGCTGCCTCACACTACCTGACAGAAAACTGAGCATAAGCAGCAAAACAATTTGGCTCAGGTCAGGCTTTTCATCAGAACACATTCTCTCAATACTTCCATACAATTGTGGCTGCAGCATGTATCCATATGTAGCCACATTTTGGGTACACTGATCACTTAAAGTAAACTTAGAAAAAAACTCTAATAAAGATCAGTTTGAACATCTTCTTGATACACAGATTTGTCCATGTATAATGCAAGAGCCTTGAAAATACAACAATAACCTTTCCCATTCCAATTTATACCTGTTACCAGTGATAAGATTCAGAACAGGATTGGCTTTTAGCTCTCAGTTTGTTGTATGCTGACGCCAAACTGTTTGACTCTATTCAAAGCCTTGGAAATTGCAAAGATATATGTTTATGAGTGAAAAGGCATCAACATGTGTCCTCTGTGCTCTGTCATATGTACATAATAACATGGCTGGATTACATTCATATTTCTAAATAAGGTTACAAATTTCACCATCATGTCCAAAAATGTTTTCAGAAGTGGGAACTCTACTGTAATTAAATGCCAAGCCCAATCCAAAAGTTATGCTTAAATAATTTGTACATCCTTCAGTGACCATTTAGGGCCAAATTGTCTCAAAATCAATTTCAAAGGTCTGGAGTTTTCATTTCAATGATGTGACTGTTTAAGTCTAATTAATTTTATATGCAGAACTTGTGATACCTACTTCATCTGCAGCACTAAAACAAACTCAAAGTTCTCAACTTGTAATCTGTAAGTCTGGGTTCGGACTTTCCAATTCACATGAAGTTTACTATCTTCAGCACACAGATAACTTGAAGTATTCAATAGTGATGTCTTGTTATTGGGGTCAATGTAACACTTTAAGCACTCAAGATTGTAGCTGTACTCCTACAAACTAAAATCATACATGCAATCATGCATACTATATACCAAATACAATCATCCAAATAATGTGTATTAAAAGACCTTGATTTTTCCAATACTTACCCAGCATATATAAGCCACTGCAACTACATTTTCTGTTGGGGTATATATTTCTGCTTTTTTCTGTCTGCAAAAAATAACAATATTCCCTTTTTCAATTCACCTCTATTGATTTGATATGGAACTTTATGACATGCTGAACACATATGCACATTACACATCCACACACCACACACACACACACACACACACACACACACACACACACACACACACACACACACACACACACACATGTGCATGCATGCTTCACAGGCTCAAATTTTCAGACCAATACTGCAGGTGTTTGTACCTCTCAGGCCTGGTTGACACAAGTTTTATTGAAAAGAGCAAAGCCCTGTCAAAGTCTTTGACCGGAGGTGAACTACATACGGGCATGGGTGGTTGGGTCTGTAGGGGTGTGCTCGACAGCTGGAGGGTGGTGTTTTTTGCCGGTGGGCTCTGCAGTCATTGAATACAGACTGGTACACCCATGGGGATGCTACTTTAAGGCTGTTACGAGTTGCGTCCTGTAGTCTGATTTACCTCTGTTCAGGAGCAGTTATGTCCCTTGATATCTTAATGGAGTGTCCTGCGCGTGCCTGTACCCATCGTCAACACAGTGCAGGCCTCCAAAGGTGGTACAGGACTGCCCTAAAGGCAGGTGAAGACAGTGCTTCTCTGGGTCCTCTCCAGCACCTTCGGGTGTTTCTTTTTCTTCATAGCATCATTTTCACCCATCATCATCATCACCTCCTCGATCAATTTGAACAAATGTATCAAATTCTGTGGCCCTTCAAGCCCTGCTCTCATGGTGTCCTCAGTCTCAATTTCCACTCCACATCTACGCCCTTGGTGAACGGAACCTAGACTGGTGATTTGTTTTTCCCCAGCTCTTTCCCCACAGACCAAAAACAATGCAGTTTTCTCTTTGACAGCGCTGTTCTGAAAAAGGTCACATTTTGCCCTTCACACAACAGAAAGGCAGAGGGAACGCAATAAAGTGAGATGCAATACTACTTGTGACAGGTGAAAGATCTGTTGCTGAACATGTTGAAATGACAAAGGGAAAATCACTCTGATGGGAAAGTAATCTGTTTCTTCCCTGTGCATTTGCTGCCCTGCGGTGCCAATATCCGACAGTAAGCAGTATACTTTTCATTCTTTTTCCTTCACAGAATTCAGTGACATAACTTGAATAACTGCAGTTTCAGTTTCATCAAGGAGGCGTCACTGCGTGCAGATTAGTCCATGTACGCTACACATATCTGCTGAGTTTTTAGACACTGCGCAGTATCTAATGCTGAAGGATGAATGAATGAATACTGAGATGACACAACTTAAGCAGCAGGTCTCATGGCCACAACCTAGCAGATGTCTGACCTATGCCTTAGCCCAACATGCTTGGGTACCTACCTAACACTGTGCCATTACTATCATTGTATGCGTGTGTAGTGAGTGTACACATGTATGTGTCTAGGTGTGTGCATGGGTGGGTGGGCACAGGCCCATATGTGTATGTACCAATGTATGCACTGTGTGTGTATGTGTGTGTGTGTGTGTGTGTGTGTGTGTGTGTGTGTGTGTGTGTGTGTGTGTGTGTGTGTGCATGTGTGTGTGTGTGTGTGTGTGTGTGTGTGTGTGTGTGTGTGTGTGCACATTGTGTGTGTGCACGTTGTGTGTGTGCATGTGTATGCTTGTGTGTGATCTGTGGGCTTGTGTGAGCACGTTCCTACATGTAACAAATTAGAGAATTCTATGTCAGTATGTCGGTATTAGAGAGCATGCTCCTGCATATTGGTATTAAAGAATCGCTGTTAGAGAACATGTCAGTATTCACCCGACTCCCGAATAACAGCAGAAATTTATAAGTGCCACTCATGCAGATTCTGTAGGGAAATTTTGAAAATAATTATGAATTTTCAAATACGGTATCATTTGTATGCTTTGTCATTTCATGTACATCACAAAGTATGCTGAATTTTTAAAGTATACCAAAACAGTCCGTTATGAAAAGCGACCAGTCTACTTTCAGAACTTTGCCACTGACACTGAATTAAAGGGAGGTAGTCCTGATAGTCAAGATGTCCATGGACAGATTTCCCTGTCTTTTGAACTGCCTTCCACGTGTAAAGCTGACATACCTGGCTCGTTGTTCCCCTTTGCTCCAAGAGCTCCTGCAGGTTCTCCGGGTCGAATCCCTTCTTGCAGAATGGAACATACTCTATCTTGAACGCTGAGTCCTCAAAAACACCGTTGCTGAGAGGTTTTCTCTCTCTGAAACCAAATCTTCATTGCTATATCACAACAAATATTTTGCATGAAATGGCAAGTGGATAACTAAAAAAAATATCTAAAAGAGAATTTTCTTTTTAAAAAAAAAACAAAAAAAAATTCATTGTGAATGTCTATAATCAGGAAAAATCAAAAGAATTTGTGTGGTGTCTGTCAACTTCAATTACTCAATCACTTTCCTTTCAGCATTAACATCTGAAAATCATAACTCAACATACATTCCCATCATAACAACACAACATGGACCTTACCCCTCAAACATGTGTTAAAATTAATGCAGTATGACAAAACACTTCCTCTACAGACAGAGCACGGTGTCCACAGACTGAAGTCATGGAAACTCCCCACACACCCCCCTTTCTCCTGCCCTGGGAAAGCCCCTTCATCACCTGGCCTTGCTTTGTACCTGTGACCTTCACACCATCAGCTGGGTCACACTAACACACACACAGTGCCCCAAGTAAACACAATGTGCTGTGATTTCTAGTTCAAGTAAACACAATGTGCTGTGATTTCTAGTTCAAGTGAACACAATGTGCTGTGATTTCTAGTTCAAGTGAACACAATGTGATGCGATTTCTAGTTCAAGTGAACACAATGTGTTGCGATTTCTAGTTCAAGTGAACAGAATGTGTTGCGATTTCTAGTTCAAGTGAACAGAATGTGTTTTTTGCGATTTCTAGTTCAAGTGAACAGAATGTGTTTTGCGATTTCTAGTTCAAGTGAACAGAATGTGTTTTGCGATTTCTAGTTCAAGTGAACAGAATGTGTTTTGCGATTTCTAGTTCAAGTGAACAGAATGTGTTTTGCGATTTCTAGTTCAAGTGAACAGAATGCGTTTTGCGATTTCTAGTTCAAGTGAACAGAATGCGTTGCGATTTCTAGTTCAAGTGAACAGAATGCGTTGCGATTTCTAGTTCAAGTGAACAGAATGCGTTGCGATTTCTAGTTCAAGTGAACAGAATGCGTTGCGATTTCTAGTTCAAGTGAACAGAATGCGTTGCGATTTCTAGTTCAAGTGAACAGAATGCGTTGCGATTTCTAGTTCAAGTGAACAGAATGCGTTGCGATTTCTAGTTCAAGTGAACAGAATGCGTTGTGATTTCTAGTTCAAGTGAACAGATTGTGTTGTCATTTCTAGTTCAAGTGAACAGAATGCGTTGCGATTTCTAGTTCAAGTGAACAGAATGTGTTGTGATTTCTAGTTCAAGTCCAGGCACTTACCCACCACCATGGATGTTGATTCAGCAAACCCCTTAGCCATCATGGCCACGTTTTCCTGAAACAACACATCATGACACTGTCATGCAACCATCAAACCACATCCAATGTATAGTCCACCACACATTAAGTCCATGTCTGATGTGTGGAAGTCCATGTCTGATGTGTAGTCCATACCTGATGTGTAGTCCATGCCAAATGTGTCATAAGCCATGTCTGATGTGTAGTCTTGTCTGATTGTGTAGTCCATGTCTGATGTGTAGTCCATGTCTGATGTGTAGTAGTCCATGTCTGATGTGTAGTAATCTATGTCTACATGTGCAGCTTAGTTTTCTTGAATACAATCTTCTAAACAGTGTCATCCACTCTCAAAGTATATAACTTTCGCTTTCTCTTTTCAGATTCTGCCCACCTGCAATAAAGCAACACAGTAACAGCAAAACTGTATTCCTGACTTGTGATGCGCCACAGCAAGTCCTCCTGGCCTGGTGGTTTGTGAGGAGCAAGCTCAAAGGCCATAAATTTAAATCTCATCACATTAATTTTTATTTTGGGATTTCTAAACCTCAGCCAGCACCTGCCCAGTTCTTGAGCGCTCCACAGGAGCCCCCATCCAATGACTAGACCACACAACTAAGTGTCATCTACTTCATGGACACGTCCTAAGCATGCAGCTTAACTTTCCTGATCAAATCTATACAGGATACACGATGACACTAGGCACAGACTACAGCCCTGTCATGAAGTCTGGAACAGAAAGGAACACCCCTGCTCCATCTTCGTCCACTATGACAGGGAAAAGCTCTGGACATCTGAAGTTCTTCACTGCAGCGCAGTGTCTCCTCTCGCAGGTCACTTCTGATATCAATATGTTCTTTCTTTCTGAGTTCCTGAGGAGGCAGTAATAGGACCGTCCTGGGTAAGGCTGTGTGGGAGACAGCTGGTATGAGTGACATTGGACCAATGTCAGCTTCAGGGTAAGGCTGTGTGGGGAACAGTTGGTATGAGTGGCACAGGACCAGTGTCAGGGTAAGGCTGTGTGGGGGACAGTTAGTATGAGTGGCACAGGACCAGCGTCAGCTTCAAGATATGGAACAAAGATAGCAATACATAAATAAACAAAGAAGTTGAGAAACAATACCACTTCTACTACTACTACTACTACTACTACTTTTACTAGTAGTACTAGTAGTACTATTACTACTACTGTTGCTGCAGCTACTACTTTTACTACTGCTGCTGCTGCTACTGCTACTACTACTACTGCTGCTGCTGCTACTATTACTACCCACTACTTTTACTAGTGGTACTAGTAGTAGCAGTACTACTTCTACTACTGCTGCTGCTGCTGCGGGCTGCTGCTACTGCTACTACTACTGATGTAGGAAAGAGCTCTCTGTTCACTCTCAATAGACAATGCCTTGCAGTGAACTCACCACTCCTGGTGGACCATGGATGATGACCTTGGGCACCTTCATTCCCTCCAGTGTCAGCCCCATGCCTGTGGGCCATCACACACAAAACACACACTAGGCTCTCAAATGGGAATTCAATACATAAATGAATGGGTTTTTTTCAAAAAGGGGAGTGGGGAGTTAGGACAAATTAGATTTCTTTTTTTAAAAAATTATACAAGTGTTATAGTATATGAATGCAAAGTGAATGTTTTATGATTTCATGTATTTGTTCTGTACAGCAATACCAGTTCATGAACGCATACAAGAAACATGACATTCATCTCAAACACCCCTTCTGCGCATACATGTCAGGCCTATACCTTGCTTGCGAGACCAGACCATACAGTGAACTTCAGGTTAAAGTTGCACAGTGTAATGGATGTTGGGGCAGTGAACTGCTCCGAAGTTACACTCTACCTGGGGCTATGCATGATGGAAGGCAAAGTCCATCCTCCTCCTCCGCTACCTCAACCTACCCTGACTTTAATGAGGTACCCATGCATTGCTGGGTGGACAGACACGGTTCTCCAGCCCTACAAATCTGACCCTAGGAACAGTAAAAAACTCATGACCTGTCTGCTCCACAGGCAAATCCTCGGACCATTCACAACAGTACAAACGGTTTTGTTTTATAATCAATAATACTAATGATTCTTTATGGCACTTAATCTTAAATCATAAGCCCTAGGTGTTTACAAATTCTGAAAAGGTTAAAGAAAACATAAATGAAACCAGTAAGATGAATATTACAGTAAGTGCCATACACCTACAAACAAGGGTGCATACTGACACACTCCCACACACACACTTTTTTATGTAAAAAGAAAAGAACAGACAAATCTATCTGATTTTTTTTTTTCCAATTCACTAAGAGTGACAAACACTGTCCATGGACCTTTCTAAAGCACCACTTACCTAGCAAACCTCCAATATTGTTCCAGTTTTTGTGAGTGATGAAAATGTTCTCCAACTTGGACAGCCTCATTCTGAAAATGAAATAAACTAAAATAACACCCTAGTAATTTCAGCACATTTCTTCCAGAAATCTGTGAGTGTGTGTGTGTGTGTGTGTGTGTGTGTGTGTGTGTGTGTGTGTGTGTGTGTGTGTGTGTGTGTGTGCCCATACCCATGTTACCTGAGTGCACTTGATACCTTTGTCTGTGCATGCTTACAGATCTATGCTGATGTGTCAGTGACTTAACTGTGATACCATCTGTCCACATGCAAGTAAAGAAGCATGACAGCATGCATGTGAGTGTCTATACCTTTCTCAAAGTTTCTGTCTCCAATACCGCTTTAAATGACAACATTTTTTGCCTATCTTTACATGTCATTTTCTCTTTAATGTCTGAGTCACTGTGTTGTTGTTGTTACTGTTGTCTTTGTTGTTGTTATTCATGTTAAGTCCTTACAGACCCTCCTCTGGGTGAGGACTGAAAAAAAAAAAATCTGCTTATTGTTGATTTTTTACCTAAATAACTGATTTTGGTTTGATTTCTTATGACCATAGACGTATGCAAATCTTTATGTGTTTAGATAGCTTCAACAATGAAATCTTTCTTTAAACGTCATTGAAACGAAAGTAAATATGAAACGAAGCAGGGAACAGTAAATAACAAACAATAAACAAGTAGGGTAACTCCCCACAAGAAAACGTAACTCCAGAGTTATGTTTTCTTGTGGGAGCAAGAGTTACCCTACTTGTCTGTAGCTTAAGTTTTATGTTTGATAAACTATATTTTAATGGCTGAAATCAATTAAAAAAACCGCATTTCGTAGGATGGGAATTGAAAAAGAAAAAAGAAAAAATCCACAAAGCGCAGTAAAAGACAACATTTATAGAATGTAATCTTTTTGTGGATAATTCTTGGAATTATTGTGCCGACTGTTTGACAAATACAAAATGAATGAAACAAAACAAATGCAATACCATAAGTCATTCAGACCTTTTTAATTATTATTCCAAATGTAAAGAAAGGAATCCAAACACTTCACAAAACTGTAGTGATTTAGAATTATTATCAATATAGCATGATAGTCAACACATCTTTATTTCTAGTAATACTACCATTTATGAGCAAAACAAACTGCAAATGAACAAACTGTGCATGTGCATGTGTTCATAACTTACAAAAGAATTATTTTTAACAGATTATGTCTCACAGGCAGAGTAATATAAATAGTAAGATGAAAAAAAAAGACACACAACCCCCCCCCCCCCCCCCCCCCCCCCCCCCCCCAGAGAATTAGCATGAGACTGAAATATTTATATCAGCTGTCAGACAGAGAGAATCAAGTTGTTAACTCACTTGAATTCTGCAGCAATTCTCTGGGTACCTTCTCCACAATTAAACAAATACCTGTACACAGAAGATATTGAAAACAAAGATCATATAACAGTAACAATCTAACACATCTAACACTTTTGTTTCTCTCTCAATCTATTGTTACATCCATGACAATGTTTCTCATTTGAACTGTTTACCAAACCTGTACATGTCAAAACCACTTTTTAAAAGGGAACAAACACTGAAAAGGAACTATGTTCACTGTCCTGAGTGTACTGCAGGTAAGTGCACTTGTTTAAACTTGGTAAGCTGAAGTCTTGCAACAACTGCATGTGCTTGTCCAGGAAACATGCAATACTACATTTTATTGAGCATAAAATGAATATACAACTGCACACACACACACACACACACACACACACACACACACACACACACACACACACATATCCTCATCTGGTTTTCATGTTGCTCAACTCCAGAAAAAACATCACTTGTACAACTCAGAATCTTAAGACCTCTAGAAGAGCTATACTTATAAATACTGAGAAAGAAATAAAATCACAAGATTATCTTCCCATCAAAAAATAAAACAACAAAAATTTAACTTCAAACTTATTCCATTTTTTTTTTTTAATATGAATTAGCAATAGCACTGCAAACATCAATTCCAAATAAACAGTTACCAAATTCGAACTATTTCTATGATAGGAAACCAGTTTTGACTCCAAATAAAGCAATAAAACAGAGAGTGAAGTGAAAACCAAGCCAGTGGACATGTGGTCAGTCCATACTTGCTGTGGTCAGTGGTCAGCAACACGCTGTTGGGGGTCCCCTTCCCTCCACTGCCCACCACCTGCACATCGATCACCGAGGGCACCGGGAACTTGCCCCCAATCTTGTCCCGATACTTCAGGTGGCGCAGCTGTGGGACGTCCATCTTCTTCATTTTGATCAACAGGTGGTGTGCCTTGCCTACACTGCTATGGCTTTTGGTCCCTGGTGAATCTGAGAGCAAAAGACAAGTATGTGTTTTGAACAACTGTGAGACTTTTCAAATTCTACACAAATTCTAAAGTGTCATTTCACAGGGGAGCATAACAGTTTACAAAACAGAATCAGTCACTGTTAATCAGTTACATGCACAGGACAAAATATATAGTCTAAATTCAATCCCTTTCTTTTTAAGAGTTAATGGTGTGTAAAATACTTTTTTTTTTTGTCACAGGGTTAAGTTGGTTTGGTTGCAGAAACCATTGTGAATACTCTAAATTTCCTCAGTAAGGCAATCATAACTATGCAAAAATGTTAGATTTTCTTTAATCATATTCAAAATTCAAACTTGTTAAAAGCAGCAGTTGCATTGGAGAGGTAGTTTGATTTCTTTCCAACACACACACACACACACACACACACACACACACACACACACACACACACACATACAGAGATGGAGACAGAGAGACTGTTAGAGACAGAGACTGAGTGATTATCTTGAGTTCCAGAGGCAACAGATATAACTGATAAGCAAGACCGGTTTTTTTTCCCATCTGGAATTTGTCTACTCAGAGACTAAGGATACTTGCACATGAACGCTATCACAGACTGACAAAGACACTCGCCGACACGGCTCTGTCGGGAACACACACACACACACACACACACACACACACACACACACACACACACACACACACACCACGTGGTCACTGTGACATTGACACAGGAAACAAAAACAAACAGGAGAAGAAGAAGAAGAAGAAGAAGAAGAGAGAGAGAGAGAGAGAGAGAGAGAGAGAGAGAGAGAGAGAGAGAGAGAGAGATGGAGGATATATTGGTTATAAATGACTTACGACAGCTACGACCGTGCAATACCAAAGGATGACGACAGAACGGATCGAAGGTGAGCACCACAGAAGTTACTGGTCTGCAGGTCATAAGGAAACCTAACACAGAGTAACTTTTATTCAAGACTGGCACAGCCTTTTAAACTTGAATAAAGTCAGACAAATACAAAGACGAACAATCTAATAGTGGGGGAAAAACAAGCGCAGGCCAACAGCTAAATTGTCTTCATAGTAATGACTTGGCAAACTTTGAACTTACGGGGGGGGTGGGGGGGGGGGGGGGGGGGGGGGGGGGGGGGGGGGTGAAGATGTAAAAAACTGGGAAAATGAAATTAAGAAAATATGAAAACTCTTCACTGGCTGCATAAGGAACCATCGCAATCCCTTTTAAAGGCAGATATATATTTGTATTGCCTGCTCCGAGGCCTTTCGTCCGCTGGGTCGGAAACTCATCAGGGAGACACGGCTGGCTGTATCTGCGCTCCTGGCGTCAAATAGAGACACACCACAGTCCACAATACCGTGGTGTTTCTCACCACCAAGGGTGCAAAAAAGAATCCATATAGCACCCCCAAAGCAGCCAGCGAAGAGTAGTAAAGGAAACCAAATGAAAGGGTGGGGGAGGAAAAAGTTGCTGTTCCCTGCCTCATTTCATTTCCGTTTTCGTTTTGATTAAATCGAGGTTACTTGTATTTGTTTGTTTCTCTGTCTGTCTTTGTGTTTGTCTTCTGATCTCCCTTGCATCCTTGGGTGGATCCTCAAGCGTAGGCTCAAAGATTGCCCCCTACATTTTGCATAATATCTGTAGTTTTTCAGCAACTTTTTTCCTCCTCCCCCACCCTTTCGTTTGGTTTCCTTTACTACTCTTCGCTGGCTGCTTTTGGGGGTGCTATTGGATTCTTTTTTGCACCCTTTGGTGGTGAGAACACCACGGTATTATGGACTGTGGTGTGTCTCTATTTGACGCCAGGAGCGCAGATACAGCCAGCCGTGTCTCCCTGATGAGTTTCCGACCCAGCGGACGAAAGGCTGACTTTTATTCAAGTTTAAAAGCTGTGCCAGTCTTGAATAAAAGTTACTCTGTGTTAGGTTTCCTTATGGGAGCAAACACTACCCCACTTATTTACTGTCTATAAAACTGTGATTATATTCTATTACAACCATAGCTGCGTGTAACATATTAAGAGATATGCCCTCATTAAAACGAATTCCTTGCACAGATTAGCATTTGAGGTATATTGTACTAACTTTGAGACAGATCCAATGTTTGGTTGTTTTTATATGAAAACACAATCGATATGCCCCCCCTCCCCCCCCCCCCCCCCCCCCCCCCCCCCCCCCCCTATCTTTTTTTTTTTTCTACTTAGCTTTTCACTTCACTCTCAAATCGCTGTGCCACAACAACAGCGCGTATTTCCACTAACCTTTGCTTCTAATCTCAAATCGAAGGTCAAAAAGTCTTTTTTTTCAGACTCTTAAGTTTTTGTTTTTTTTAAACCTTTACAAACAGGGTGATTTTCTTTCATCTAAGTATTCAAAAGTTACTAGACCTCTACCATTCCCTGAACTCTGACCTGTACAAGGTCTATCGCTGTCGATTCGTTGAGCCGCCATGTACATCATTCCATCGAACAGGTTTACACTGGCATAATGCTGGTGCGGCAGATCTGTCGTAGCGTGCAGCAGGCATCCGGTTTCCCCTTATTTCAGAGCCGACCTAAGGTCTCTATCGATTTGCCGTGCTGTGGTGATGGTGGTGGTGGTGGTGGTGAACGATGCTGTCCAAACAGTTCCAGTCTGCTGCCTATGATCTTTGTGACAAGGCGGCTCACAACTCTGAAACTGTCCACACTCTCCGCCCCCGTGACACCATCCACCCCCACCCCACCCATCCAAAGCTGTGTCCCCGGACAGTGCTGGCTAATGCCCCCCCCCCCCCCCCCCCCCCTCCCCAGGCTCCCCTCCCAGTTTTGCACAAAGTATGGGCTGGCTCCCTATACCACACTTAGTTCGTTGATAAAACAGTTGACATTTTTTTTATGTTCTGAGTTGGCATTCGTTGACCAAAACATTCTATTGAAAATGTACATGAGCTACTTAGATGACCTTGCAAACTTCAACATCCGCATGACCTTGTAAACTTCAACATCCGTAAACTAGGCTCCGTGGATTAAAGATCAAGATACTAAGTGCCTTACTTTAAGTGGAATGCATGTTGATATGTGTTTACTTGAATCTTCTCAGAGAAAAGGGATAATATAATGATGATGGCACCTCAGTCAAGGGATGAATGTGCGTGTGTGTGTCAAAGACGAATGCGTCCCCTGTGTGTGTGTGTGTGTGTGTGTGTGTGTGTGTGTGTGTGTGTGTGTGTGTGTGTGTGTGTGTGCGTGCGTGCGTGTGTGTGTGTGTGTGTGTGTATTCTGTGTCTTTTTCTCTGACGTGCTCTCTCTCTCTCTCTCTCTCTCTCCTCAAAGCCGTTTATAAGCATCATAAAAAAAAAGGGGGGGGGGGGGGGGTAAAAAGAGGGATAGGTTGTAGGCCTACATGAGAGAGAGAGAGAGAGAGAGAGAGAGAGAGAGAGAGAGAGAGAGAGAGAGAGAGTGAGTGAGTGAGTGAGTGAGTGAGAGAGATTAGCACGCTGCACAGACAAAGAAGGATGAGGAGGCTGGGATGTAGAGAGGAGGGTGGGGTGGGAACAGAAAAAAAGACACTGGCAGCCTTTCCTTCCCTTTTGATACTACTGATGTCAAGAGCAGTTAATTCCCGCTGTGAACTGAAACCACCAATGATATTTTGCTTGTTGATATCGTTTGCAAGTTTTGCTGTGGTCTGTTCTAACTGGAGTAAGCAAGCATACACCAAGATGAACATTAAGAAGACTGAGAAGAATGATAGCAAAACCCAGCATTTGGAGGGAACCCACTTCATCTTCCTCTGATTTTCTGACACTGACGTTTTAACCTGAAATGCTACATTTCAAACTCTGTACTGCGGTGTGTGTGTGTGTGTGTGTGTGTGTGCGTGCGTGCATGTGTGTGTGTGTGTCTGTGTGTAAAAGCCTGTGTATGTGTGGGTGCGTGCATATGCATGTGTGTGTGTGTGTGTGTGTGTGTGTGTGTGTTGCGCACGCTCGTTTGTGTGCGCGTGCATTCATTAGTAAATTCTATCCCTTAATATGTCATTCTGCTGTCACTGATATTTACCAGTTTATAGTATAACAAGGAATTAGAAACCATCAATTCTTTCAGTTTTGGAACGTCAGTATTTGTATTTTGTTTTCATAGCTAGTGGATTGTGCTCAACAACATCAGCACACACACACACACACAAACATAACACGCGCGCGCGCGTGCGTCATGAGGAGAAGGGAAAGATCTCTCCATCTGTCATACATGTACACACTCTCATACCCAAACACTCTTTCTCTGCATGCTTATGCGTGATTGTGCGAACGTGCGTGCATGCGTGTGTGTGTGTAGTGTAATAAGTTTCATTGTGGTGAAAATTAGTGGTAGTAGTGTTGCATTTTATGAAAAATGCTTTGATCACACACACACACACACACACACATGCGTAGAGGAATGTAGGGAGAACTGCTCTGTACAGTCTCAGCTTGTCTCAAGACAGATGCCTCTTGTATTCCCAACATTGGTGTGTAATCTGCCAAAAGTTGCACTTGCTTTTGCAATTCTGACGCCCACTTCATCGTCGATGGTGACGTTTTGGGACAGTGTGCTGGAAAGGTAGGTGAATTGCAGCGAGCCTCAAACTATTGACTGTGGTGTTAGGTTCATCGTAGGGTATGCCTCGTGCAGGTTGATGCTGAACTTCCGTCTTCTTTGTATTCATAGTGAGACCAAAGTTGGCGCAGGCTACGGTAAACTTGATGCCGGATTGCATGTCAGTTTCTGAGCCAGTGTTGAGAGCGCAGTCATCAGCAAACAGTCCTGATTATGTCTGTCACAACCTTAGATTTTGCCTGAAACCTTTTTGAGGTTAAACAGCTTTCTATCTGTTCTGAATCTGATCCCAATGCCTACGTATCCTTTGAAGGCATCAGTCAACATTTGCAGAGAACATCATGCTGAACAGAGTAGGTGCCAAACGCAGTCTTGGTTACGCCATTTGTGACGGAGAATGGGCTAGATATCTCTCACTTGTCGCGGATACAGGTCTGCTTGCCACCATGGAATTGCCGCACCATAGAGACGAATTTCTGGTGGGTATCCATATTTGAGCATGATCTTCCACAAGCCCTCTCTATTGACAGTATGGAAGGCCTTCCAGAGGCCATCTCTATTGAAAGTATTGAAGGCCTTCCACAGGCCATCTCTATTAACAGTATGGAAAGCCTTCTTTATTGACAGTATGGAAGGCTTTCCACAGGCCCTCTCTATTGACAGTATGGAAAGCCTTCTCCATTGACAGTATCGAAGGCTTTCCACAGGCCTCTCTGTTCAGTTTGGAAGGCCTTCCACAGGCCATCTCTATTGACAGTATGGAAGAAAGTCTTCTCTATTGACAGTATGGAAGGCCTTCCACAGGCCCTCTCTATTGACAGTATGGAAAGCCTTCTCTATTGACAGTATGGAAGGCCTTCCACAGGCCCTCTCTATTGACAGTATGGAAAGCCTTCTCTATTGACAGTATGGAAGGCCTTCCACAGACCCTCTCTAGTGACAGTATGGAAAGCCTTCTATTGACAGTATGGAAGGCCTTCCACAGGCAGTCTCTAGTGACCTTATGGAAAGCCTTCTCTATCGACAGTATGGAAGGCCTTCCACAGGCCCTCTCTAGTGACAGTATGGAAAGCCTTCTCAATTGACAGTATGGAAGGCCTTCCACAGGCCCTCTCTATTGACAGTGTGGAAGGCCTTCCACAGGCCCTCTCTAGTGACAGTATAGAAGGGAAGGCCTATCCACAGGCCATCTCTATTGACAGTATGGAAAGCCTTCTCTATTGACAGTATGGAAGGCCTTCCACAGGCCCTCTCTAGTGACAGTATGGAAAGCCTTCTCTATTGACAGTATGGAAGGCCTTCCACAGGCCCTCTCTATTGACAGTGTGGAAGGCCTTCCACAGGCCCTCTCTATTGACAGTATGGAAGGCCTTCCACAGGCCCTCTCTAGTGACTGTGTGGAAGGCTTCCACAGACCCTCTCTAGTGACAGTATGGAAGGCCTTCCACAGGCTATCTCTATTGACAGTATGGAAAGCCTTCTCTCTAGACAGTGTGGAAGGCCTTCCACAGGCCCTCTCTAGTGACAGTAAAAGGCCTTCCACAGGCCCTCTCTAGTGATAGTATGGAAAGCCTTCTCTATTGACAGTATGGAAGGCCTTCCACAGGCCATCTCTATTGGCAGTGGAAGGCCTACCACAGGCCCTCTCTAGTGACAGTATGGAAGGCCTTCCACAGGCCCTCTCTAGTGACAGTATGGAAGGCCTTCCACAGGCCCTCTCTACTGACAGCATGGAAAGCCTTCTCTCTAGACAGTGTGGAAGGCCTTCCACAGGCCCTCTCTAGTGTCAGTATGAAGGCCTTCCACAGGCCCTCTCTACTGACAGCATGGAAAGCCTTCTCTCTAGACAGTGTGGAAGGCCTTCCACAGGCCCTCTCTAGTGTCAGTATGGAAGGCCTCCACAGGCCCCTCTATTGACAGTATGGAAAGCCTTCTTTATAGACAGTGTGGAAGGCCTTATACAGGCCTTCTCTAGTGACAGTATTGAAGACCTTGCACAGGCCCCTCTATTAAACAGTATGGAAAGCCTTCTTTATAGACAGTGTGGAAGGCCTTATACAGGCCTTCTCTAGTGACAGTATTGAAGGCCTTCCCAGGCCCTCTATTGACAGTATGGAAAGCCTTCTTTATAGACAGTGTGGAAGGCCTTATACAGGCCTTCTCTAGTGACAGTATTGAAGACCTTGCACAGGCCCTCTCTACTGACCGTATCAAAGCTCATGTGTATAAATCTATATACACACGTAAGAGAGAGGGAGGCGAGAGAGAGTTGGATCCTCATGGGATGAACAACTTATGTTTATTTCTCTGTCCAGCCACTCCCCTTATGCCGTACTGTGTGTACAAAGCCGCATGAACTGTTGAACCCTCCACCCCCCCATCCCTCCCCCTTTTTGTGCTATGGTTGGTATATTCCTCTTAACAAGATGGGCGATATCTTGCTCATAGCACCACCCGTCTGATCCTTTCGTGTCTGACCAGCCTGTAGTAACGCAGTCATCACAGTACTCTTTCAAGCAGATCGACATGAGTGTGCGTGTGTTTGTGTGTGTGTGTGTGTGTGTGTGTGTGTGTGTGTGTGTGTGTGACAGCAGTTTCTGTATTCACCTGTACATATGCAAAATTCTGAGGAAATAACTTGTTGGTATTCCTCCAGATACACATCATTTCTAATCAGCTGTTTTTTGTGTACCTCTGTATACTCTGAGAAATATGGCAACACCGATTGCTCAAATTTTTCAGAATCCCGCAGAGTCCTTTATTATTGAATAATTGATATTTCTGATACTCAATATGCCTAAAATCTAGTCACCTGTTAAGTATTTAGACCATCAGAAGCTTATCGTGAATGCAGATTGTAAATGTTCTTCTTCTTGTGTTCAAAATGTTTTAGAAGAAGTCCAAGTATTTCATACTTAGGGACCTTGCCATGCATCTTGATCCAGAACACTTTTCTATGTCCTGCAGATGGCTTTACCTTCACTGAACCAGTTGCCAAATGCTTCCCACCCAGTTAAATTTCAATAATGAACCGATAGCAACTGCCAGGCAAACAGAATAAGTGTGTTAATAAATGAACCTTCACTGTACTTGGTTCATCTTATCCCACTTTACGTTTAAAAGCCTCCGAGAGCAGATGTTATTGTGTGCAGTTTTTCTTGGTCCATGTGGTGGCAATGGCATACCATAGAGCAAACATTGATGACGACATGTGAGGTGTAACCTGCCTGATCTCACACCAGTACAAAGTGTAGAATCACACCACCAGTGGCCAAACTTGAAGGTCTCCCAATAATACTCCTAATAACATAGTGCAGGTTTTAGGGCAATATAATTACTCCTAATAACATAGTGCAGGTTTTAGGGCAATATAATAACTCCTAATAACATAGTGCAGGATTTAGGGCAATACAATAACTCCTAACAACATAGTACAGGTTTAGGGCAATATAATAACTCCTAATACATAGTGCAGGTTTAGGGCAATATAATAACTCCTAATAACATAGTGCAGGATTTACGGCAATACAATAACTCCTAACAACATAGTACAGGTTTTAGGGCAATATAAACAAGTGCAGAGGAAATTCATTCTTTCCCTCTGGAAGAGTCTGCTTCAGCCAGAAGAATGACTTGTAAGATGAAGCGGAGAGGGAGATCACTAGCAGTGTTGTTCTGTGTGGATGCTGCCAGTGTGTACCACCGACTCCCTTAACATCACATTACGGTGCTTTCCCAGGGATGCATGAAGCGACCATCAATCACTGAGCAACGTGCAGTGAGCAGCAACACCACCTGCTTCATCCCTGCATTCCACCCCGTTCTCAGAGAAAGAAAGAAGCCAAACCAACCCACCTGAGATCGCCCTAAATCTTTCAGCATTTGCTCTTTCTTTCACACTTGCACAGTTGATGCATCGTTCCATAGCATGACTTCAGAAGGAATTCTACTGTACTTCATTTAATCCCCTCCTCCCTCCAAGTTAAAAAGTTAAACCAACATCTCTTGAAGATCTGCTGGAACAGGAAATTCAGTAAAATACTAACATTTGACACCTTTTTTGGGACCATACCATTCCCCTCCTCTCCCCCCCCCCCCCCCCCCCCCCACACACACACACACACACACACACACACTCACACACACTCTCCACATTCCAGCTGCATGGACAAATATTTAATCCTTATTTCCTTTACAGCTATACATGGAATTTTCAAATGTCAAAAGCTACCAACAGAGATCTCACTTAAATTTCCAATGTAACACAACGATCTTATTAGGCATACAAAGGACCACTGTCACCCTTTCCATACATCTCCAGTGTAACATTTTACACCTTAATACACAGAAATGAACAGCCCATAATTCAATTTTTTTTTTTTTTTTAAAGGAAAAAAAAAAAACCCCACCAAAACCTTCCATAAAAAACCTTTCCTTCGTCCTTCACACTTGCATTCTCAATGTTCATCAAGCACAATCTACACAAAGAACGGTCCATCAGATGCAAGGGAGACAAAGAGGAGACTGGGACACACTGGAAGGCTTCCTCATCCAAATCAAACCCTTACTGATACTGTTCAATTTCAAACAACGCCAAACTTCCGTTTTTTCTGCTACATTATGACACACAAGCATCAACAGCCCACACACATGCTCCACACAGACAAGAGAGGTTTTAAAGGAGAAAAAAAAAGAAAAAAAAAAGAAAGAAAGGACGACGGTCAAGAGAGTGCTTGTCCACGCAGAAATCCTGATGTGTGGTGAAGGCAGTTGTTGTGCTGGCAGACTGGCTGGATCATCTGACGGCAAGACTCTACATCAGTGGAAGTGGAGCTTCACACAGACGGCTCAGGAGGATACTGGCTGGTGACTTAGGCCTCCAGGTCCAGTCCTAGGCCCACCTTATGGCCTCCCGGGTTAATGCTCTTGCCTTCTATCAAGGCGGACAGGTCAGCTTCACCCCTGGTAAACACAGGAACAAACAGGCTTTTTGAGTGGAGTTCAGATGTGGAGAGGGACAGACTGACTTTGCCTTACCTACTTCTTGTGTGTGTGTGTGTGTGTGTGTGTGTGTGTGTGCGCGCGCACATTTTTTTGTGTATGCATGGGGCACATATATGTGATCTATGTGTGTCTAGGTGTGGTGAATTGTGGTGGTCACATGTGTGGTGTGTGTGTGTGTTTGTATCGGTTTTTGAATGCAGAGTGTGTGTGAAGTCAGCATGTGTGTGGAGGCTCTGTATGTGTGCGACTTCATCCACTGAAAACTTTACACACATGTGACCTCTTCCATTGAAAACATTACACATACATTCTTTTTTTTTTCATCCTGCAGAGATCCCCATAACTATTTCAATTCCTCTGCCTCAGTTGCACCATTTTCACCATTATCGTGATATTAACTAATTTTTATTCTGAAAAACCCAATATTAGCATAGGAAAAATATTAACATTGTTTTAAAAGTACCTGTCCTTCTTGAATAACTATTATATTCACACACATTACTGCTACATATAAATATATAGCAGATTGAATATTTGCACATGTCTATGAACATAATTTCGGCAAAAACCATCAACAAACAGCAGTACTGCCCTGATACCACCCTATAACATAAAAATGGTTTATAGTCCAAATAATTCAAATTGCTGAGGTGTCCAGAAGCTTAAGGTCAGTTACATGCAGTCAATGTACTGACTGCTGAACTTGTTCATCCCAAAGGCAAGACTCAATGAGGGTGTAAAAAAAAAAGGTTGTAAGTATATCAGCTGATGACTGTGATGGAGATGACACAAGTGAAATCTACAGACTGTACGTACAGCTTAAAGCAACACCTCAACACAGGATAGCCCCCTTTAGCAGCTGTGGGGAACACTGACAGAGCCTGCCCACACGGCGTCTTGGGGCAGTGTAAAAAAAACAGGGCTACAGAAACCCACACAATGAAGAGAAAATATCTGGGAGTCCCAGGAAATGGAAGCACCAAACTTGAACAGAGACTTCAGTTACAAACTCCTTGAAATGCATAGTGCAGCACTAACACCACCTGACATATGTCCACTGGTCAAACCTTTCAGTTTGGGCAATCACCACTTAGAAGAGATCTCCCGATGTGATCAAACTATAATGATCAGTTGCATACTTGATTTCTACTGAAAAAAAAAAAAAAAGGTGCTACCATATTTCTGAGTGAAAATAAGCTCAACTGGCACTCTTCCTGTGTCGAACAAAAAACTCTTCCACACCTGATATTGCTGAATTTGAGCAGAATCATATATACATGGAGACGACAAAGTGAGCAAAACCTGTTAGCTTCCCATGCAATACTGTCTCCTAGGGGACACCAGGACTCCACCCACTATCCTGGAAATGACTGGTGTTTAGAGAAACTGGGATCAGAGCTGTAGTAGAGAGTATCACAGAAAGACAACAGATGTTACGCTATGAATTACAATCAGAGGGAAAAAAAAAAGCCTTACCGTCACGTATTTTTTTTGGCTGTAACCCCGACCAATCTGACTGGAGTTATTCACTTTGGCCTGAAATCATACAAAAAAGAGAAAGAAATCAGTAATGCTGTGTACTGCATGTTCCCAAGCTGTGTTTTCCCATGTAATTACACAAAGAATCAGTAATGCTGTGTACTGCATGTTCCAAGCTGTGTTTTTCCCATGTGGCCTGTAATTACACAGAGAAAGAAATCAGTAATGCTGTGTACTGCTGTTCCAAGCTGTGTTTCCCATGTGGCCTGTAATTACACAAAGAAATCAGTAATGCTGTATGTTCCAAGCTGTGTTTCCCACATGGCCTGTAATTACACAGAGAAAGAAATCAGTAATGCTGTGTACTGCATGTTCCCAGCTGTGTTTTCCCATATGGCCTGTAACTACACAAAGAAATCAGTAATGCTGTGTACTGCATGTTCCAAGCTGTGTTTCCCATATGGCCTGTAATTACACAAAGAAATCAGTAATGCTGTGTACTGTCATGTTCCAAGCTGTGTTTCCCACGTGGCCTGTAATTACACAGAGAAAAATCAGTAATGCTGTGTACTGCATGTTCCAAGCTGTGTGTTTCCCACGTGGCCTGTAATTACACAAAGAAATCATTAATGCTGTGTACTGTATGTTCAAGCTGTGTTTCCCATGTGGGCTGTAATTACACAGAGAAAGAAATCAGTAATGCTGTGTACTGTATGTTATGTTCCAAGCTGTGTTTCCCATGTGGCCTGTAATGACACAACCAGAAAGAAATCAGTCATGCAGCCTGCTGCATGTACGCAATTTGTGTTTTCCATGAAGAGATGGAAGAAAACATATTTTGAAGGAAACGAGGTGATGGGAAAAGGTGAGAAAGGTTATAGTGCATTTCCCAGTATGCCGAGTTTTCAACAAAAAGCTGCTAGTTCTAGCAGGCTGTGTAGGTCTCCTGGCAGGGTCAAAGGGCAGCATCGCTAGTAGGGAGTTGAGGGTGGGGGCAAAGACCTCAGAATGGCTACATTTGTGACAATATGCATTTGCATTTTCCTCCACCTCTCCTGCAACATGAAAACCTACTCAGTATTTTTTGAATTAATATCTTTTTTACTTTTTCTTTTTTCAAGGAATATTCATAGGCTAAAACTTTCCATTCTAGATTTTTTTTTTTCGTGGAAATATTTGTTACATAAAAAAGCAATTTCAGCTACCTTTCAGTCACAGAAGTACTGACTGTGATAAAATGTAAAACTGCCACCCAGTTAAGCACAAATGAGTGTGTATACACTTGTGTGTGTGTGTGTGTTGTGTGTGTGTGTGTATGAATGTATGTATGCATGTATGTGTGTGTGTGGTGTGTGTGTGTGTGTGTGTGTGTGTGTGTGTGGTGTGTGTGTGTGTGTGTGTGCGCCGCGCGCATGGAGCCTGTCTACAGATTTATATGAGAGAGAGAAGAGAGAGAGAGAGAGAGAGAGAGAGAGAGAGAGACCATATATTTGAGAGAGAGAGAGAGAGAGAGAGAGAGAGAAAGAGAGAGAGAGAGACTAGAGAGAGAGAGAGAGAGAGAGAGAGAGAGAGAGAGAGAGAGAGAGATGCTTGAAAAAAAAAGCAATTTTTTTTTTCTTTAATTCATTGAAGTCCTAGAACAGTAGTTCTCCACCCTCCCCTTGTCTTGCTGCCACTGACTGGCACTTTCCTGGAGACAACAACTTCTCTCTGACAGAATGCCCATTAGTGAGACAGCCACATGCGGCAGCCACTTAGGACTTTAAACACTCTTACTCCATAGGAAAAAACAAAAGTTCTCAGCAATGACTACGATGTCCAAGTTCAGCTGCCAACAAGACAATTTCCTTCACTGTAGGCCACCTCTGTGTCAGTCTCATTCACTGGCGCTCCAGGGACAGAACAGCCATTCTGTCTGTGGCTGTTCTGTATCGCACCAGTGGATCAGATGCACACACAGGAATGCTTCTCATCCAGACGATTTAGCCATTTTTCAGTTTTCAAGAATGACAGACATGCTCCATGCAAGATGAAACCGTTTCCTGTGCAGCGAGAGTTACCTCGCTTGGAATGTGTTGACCTGAACTCTAGTCACTCCGTGAAATGTTGCTTTGGCGGATTGGGTTCCTCCTTCCACCGATGTCTTCACATATTTATCAATTCCCAACACTGGCTCTTTAATGCCTTTGTCCTAGATCCCTTGCTATCATGATCACAAAACTGATCAATTCACACACAGAGACAAGAAATGAAGAGATAAAAACAAAGAAAAGTATATTTGTTAATTCTGTGGATGTTTCAAGAAAATGTATCCAACTGTGGATATTTTCAACAAAACGTATGAAATTTTCTACTTTCTTTGTATACTAGATGACATGATAAAGTTGTTTTTTTCTCTTGCAAATTCATATAACTGCAGTAGTTTTATATTCTATTATCCACTGTTACCATATTCTCTCATTTGCTAGGCATATCCCCACTACCCACTGTGACCATATTCTCTAACCCTCCTCCCTCCCCTAATCCTAAGAGTACTCCACTCACAGAGAGGGTGGGCATTTTTGTCCAGAGTGTACTTGGCACCCAGGGCGAAGAGAGTAGCGTTGGTCCCGACGTCCAGGACAGGTTGACGGCCGTCTCCAGGTCAGGGCTGACTCTCTGGTAGATGGAGCCTGCAAACTCCTGCCCCGTCGTTCCTGATCAAGCACATCAACAACGCAAATCAACCCTTCAACTTCTACAAGAAGGAAAAAATAGTAACATCTGATTCTGCTCTTTATGATTTTCAGACCGTATTTGTAAGTAATGGACAATTTCATTTGTGTGAATGACTACTTGTGAGTTGGTTTTAACGTGGTACAGCCCTGATGTGGCCGTTTGCGGTCGGCTGGGCTATAAGCAACATTATCTTATCTGATCTTATCTGGCATTTTATCAAACGTTTAAGGTTCATTGTCTAGAAACAAATGATGCAGAACATGTCACATGATCACTCCAGACTGCCTTTTGTACACCCATACCAGTGTGATCTATGGCACCCTTCTTTGTATCTACCTCTCTCAAACACATACACACACATACACACAAACACTGACACTCAAACACACAATAAAGCCGCAGTTGTTGGCAAACCCCCCCCCCCCCCACCCCCCACCATGATCAGGTATACTGACACACAGGTGTGCAGGGCGAAGTCCCCCGTGGTGTAGCCCACAGCAAAGTTGCTCTTGGCCAGTTTGGACTTTGCCGTGTCAAAGGCCATCTGGTACCCGGCCAGCCACCCATTATAGCTGAAAATGATCACACCCCAATCCAATCATCATCAGACAGGTTCACTTTGAATACACATGAGTCAGAAATCAGTAAGACTCAGGGGGAAAATACTGTACTGCCAACTGTTCTGAAGACTTGGGTCAAACACACAGGTGATGTTGAATCAAAATACAAACAAGAATGCAAACGTAACTACCTGTCTTGAGTTATCATCTTTCTTGTCAAGGACAACAGGCACAGCAGAAGCAAGATGGTGTGAATCCTGTTATAAAATTAAACCCAAAAAAAAATTTGAATGTGTATAATGTGCATTACTGAATCCCATGGTCAAATGGTATGAGGATCAAGAGTTAAAAAACCATTTGTGCATTTGGATTTTTTGGGCTTTAAAACCCTCTGATCATCCAGCAGTGAACGGCTACCTGGCTCAGTTCAGCGAAGGTTATTAAAAGGTAGTGGAAGGAGAGGGATGTGCACAGTTATTAAAAGGTAGTGGAAGGAGAGAGATGTGCACAAGTTAGTAAAAGGTAGTGGAAAGAGAGAGATGTACACAGGTTATTAAAGGTAGTGGAAGGAGAGAGATGTGCACAGATCATTAAAGGTAGTGGAAGGACAGAGATGTAGGCACAGGTTATTAAAGGTAGTGGAAGGAAGGGATGTACACAGGTTATTAAAGGTAGTGGAGGAGAGGATGCACAGGTTATTAAAGGTAGTGGAAGGAGAGAGATGTACACAGGTTATTAAAGGTAGTGGAGGAGAGAGATGTGCACAGGTTATTACAAGGTAGTGGAAGGAGAGAGATGTGCACAGGTTATTAAAGGTAGTGGAAGGAGAGAGATGTGCACAGGTTATTAAAGGTAGTGGAAGGAGAGAGATGTGGGCACAGGTTATTAAAGGTAGTGGAAGGAGAGAGATGTGCACAGGTTATTACAAGGTAGTGGAAGGAGAGAGATGTGCACGGTTATACAAGGTAGTGGAAGGAGAGAGATGTGCACAGGGTAATGAAAGGTAGTGGAAGGACCAGAGATGTGCAACAGGTATTACAAAGGTAGTGGGAAGGAGAGAGAGTGTGCACCGTGTTATTAAAAGGTAGTGGAAGGAGAGAGATGTGCAGCTCTCTTTGGTTCTA
>JADBJO010011923.1:0-30000 GCA_016801955.1 Conus betulinus
TTGCCTCTTAACTAATAACCTGTCATAGTTAGGCCAAGGTCTACAAAGTCAATGGTTTCAGTTTAATTCACCTCATAATTAAACCATGGTCATCTTAATGCATAGGATAGGCTATCTGTAGTTTCAGTTTCATTTCAATTTAGATTATAATTGAAAGTCACATAAACTAAAAGGATTAAACTGTCTCTTAATTAATGAGAAGTCATCATAACACACAGAGCCATAGACTGATAACTGCGATCAGCTGCTCTATAAGCAACAGGAAAGGAATCACAACACACAGGACTAGGCTGTCAACACTTTCCTTTCAATCTGCTTCCCAGTTGGTGTAACAGGCCATCACACTGCACAGCACTACACCGTCAACACATTTTATTTTGAATAAATTTAGATGTCGCTGAGGATTTTCAGAAGATTTAAAAAAGGAAAACAGAACAAAAATTGACGTTTCAGTCATAAACCATCTTCAGGAGTTGTGACATAAAAAAGAAAAACAAATAAATACATATAGTAAATGACGTATAAAAACATATACGTAAAAACGGTCGATGTGCTTAAATGATGTGCTTAAAGGTGTGTGTGTGTGTGTGTGTGTGTGTGCGTGTGTGTGTGTGTGTTGTGTGTGCATGTGTGTGTGTGATTTGCCTTTCAGTCACATGTAACCCGTCATAATCCACAAAGTGCAGAACTAGACTTTTACAATCCAGGTTTCTGAAAGGATGAGTGGAGAAGTTGGTGGCTGGGACTCGGATAAAGGTGCCGGGAGTTGGGCGGATTTGTGTGTGGCTTATTCCACATATTCTATATAATCCAGTGTCAAGAGATTGGAATTTAGTCATGATTGAAATCAATACACCAGCAATTTTTTTTTCTGTTATAAAAAGCTAAATCAGATGTGCACACGGTTTTGCAGATGCAGATATCATCAAGTTGAAGACCTTCGATCAAAGGGACATTACCACAGTACCACTTTCCATGCAAACAAAACTCAGTCATTTCCCTTGACAGGAATAATTATTTCTAAGGGCAAGAGAAACCTTGAAAATAAAACAACAACAAAACCTGTGGACAAATAAGGGCAAGCTTAGTAAGGTAACAGGCCACTTCAAAGCCCCAGCATCTGATCACTTCAATGGTGTCTAAATGACAACGTGTGATCCTACCCACAAAGGAAGAGGCAACACATCCACACTTCCACAGAAAACTTGCCATTGCTACAGGGCTGCTCATCTGAGCCATAGATTTAAACCTTCTGAGAAAGCTGCTCAGTGGGTTTTCTTTCATCTTCTTTTTAATGATGAATTCTTGAATCTGAATTTTTGAACCACCTACCACAGTTTTTTTTTAAGATTTGTTTTCTCTCATCTTTCAGCAATGATTCAACTTCAGATATAATGAAATTCTGTTCGTGACACTTGTGCACCAAAACTCCCTTTGAACAAGGGCTCAAAATGCAATGATGGATCATTTCTACCACTCTGTGATACTACATTCAACCTCTACATATTCAGCTCTCCTTATTCTGAGCAGTGAGCAACCTTTCCACATACCTGTCCACAATCTGTAATGACATTTTTTCACAGCGTCAGTCTCTTCATAATCCAAGTCCTCACTGACTTGAAACACCCTGACTTCAAACAAACAGGCTCTTCAGACATCTTTGTTTTCCTGTTGTATCCCACAAAAAATGTTGAAGACCTTTCTTTGGTTGTATGCAGCATGACGTATCACTTTTGTGAAGGTGGTCTTAATCATGGTCATTCAACCGTCCTTCTGTGTATCGACAAGACTGGTGCATTAGGACAAGTTTTGAGCTTTCTTCCTTTTGATATACTGAAATCGGTTTACAATAAAGAAAACATGTTCGTAATCAAGTGCGAGTGCAATAATTTGAATGGTACACACTGTTACGATCTTGACGTCACCTGATCATTAAAACAATGGTGTCTCTGATCTCTGAATGTATTTAGAAAGAGAGCCCTTTTCCTGTGGAAAGTTCAGGTGAAAATTGTAGCCAAAAGTGAAAAGGGGAAAACAGAAATTGTGGTTACATGTTAAGGTAAGAGAAAACAGAAATATAGTTAAAACAGAAATACAGTTAATCATAAACAGCACAATAGTAAAAAAAAAAAAAAAAAAAAACCAAAAAAAAACTATGACCTGATGACTGTGCGAAGAATGTTTGACAATGTGAAACATCACAGAAAAGACAGCGCGCTGCTGTGTGGCCACTTTGATGGAGTAAAGGGATGTCTGTTCTGATCCAAAAAAGCAGTGCACAACCTACTAAGGCGCATTCTGTCAATCAAATTCACTTTGTCACAGAACCAGCATGAGTGAGGAGCATCTCCACCGATGCTGCCACCACATCTGACAGTCCCTGTGGACTGATACTGACAACAACTCTTCTCCGGCATTGACATGGTGAAGAAATCAAAACTGAGGTCAACTGAGAGCAGAGCATAAGAGACCACAGATTCTGACAATTTTTTTTTAATGAGGATCAATGAGGATCGGGCTGATGAGGGAGATGCTATGGAGGTCCATTCTGATTAGAAATGACAAGACATGGCTGCACTCTACACTTCCTTTCATACTGTATCTGGGCATCAACCAAACCTGAGAGATACAAATACCTGTAGTGTTGGTCAAATATTCATCTATTCATATGAAACTGTCTGTATGTATGATTCCAGGCTTTCCACGTAAGCCTACAGGGCACTCAGCTCTGAGAAGGAGCCATGGCCAAAATATCCCACAAACAAACGTCTGTGACAAGAGTCAAACTCAGAACCTCCCAGCCCATGACGTTAACCACTGCACCATGGCGAACGGTCTCTTCAAGACTCTAATCTACTGACAAACAAAACACCTCAATTCTCTTCTCCTGACAGATATGTAAGCATGAGTGACTGCACTGCATATCCCTGTACAAAAACACACACACACACACACACACACACACACACACACACACACATGCACAAACGCACGCACACACACACACACACATGCACAAACACACACACACACACACACACACACACACACACAACACACACACACACACACACAGGCACACACACACACACACACACACACACACACACACACACACACACACACACACACACACACACACACATATACACACACACAGATCTCTTGGCAACAACATGAACCAAGACACCAATAACTCAGAAAATGTAACAAAGGCAGCACTCACTCTTGAGGAAGTGGGCCAGATCAATGAGGGTACGATCCTCGTCATCGCCTGACCATTTGCGGATGAGCAGCGTGTTCTCAGGCTGGAGCTGGGTGGCACTGGCGTTCCAGTCTAACATGATCACCTTGGACAGGTCACGGTTCAGACAGGCCAAGTCCTGCCACACAGGCAAATCACCGTCAGGCAGGGCTCCACTTCAAATGAACAGGTTGACTCCATACCCACAGTTCAAAACATGGAGGAGAGAGAGGGAGAAGGGGGGGATGGGGCCAGAAGCTGTAAAGTGAACAGGGGGAAAAAAAAGGGGTGGTCCACAGGAAGAAATGGAGGGTAGCCTCCTCTTCAGTTACAAGTTTGGTTTTTGTACACAGATAATGATAAAAACATTTGTTGTTTTAAAAAAAAAAAATAGATAAATGAAAAAAAAGGACTTCTGATTTCATGCCCAAGCAACAAATCAGCAAATTCTATCCCATTAGCTTCTTTTATTAAGCCCTCTACCACTGACTAATTATGAAGTGCTAGTCACAGGTTCTGGCACACAACCGACAGAACTGGAGGAACCTGGTGACTGTTCATCAGTGTACAGTAAAATATTGTAGTGAACAGATACTGTAACAATATTTCAGATCTGGTCCAAAGTGAAACAACGACAGCCAGCCTCTTGCAAAGGAATCATGGAAGTCTCTGCTTGAGTAAACTCATGCAGTTATAACATCACTTTTATGTCACTGTGATCCTTACCCTTTACACATATACCTATACATTGTGTCGGGGGGGGGGGGGGGGGGTTTCCTTCCTTTCTTTCTTTTCTTTTAAACATTACACTACATCTTTTGAACATTTGTTACATGTGAAACTTGTGATTCAGTATTCATACTGTTCATGGACAACCTCACATTATACGTCCTGTATGTCTTCACATTCCAAACGTTAACTGACGCTATCAATTACGGATACAGATTATTTCCACTTCAAACAAGAACACTCTGTGTGCTCACACAAAGTCTGACATCACTGACCATTCCAGACTGATCGCTTTTTTTTCCTTGGAACCATGACACATTCAGCAGGTCATGATTTCTGTGTGCAGCTGTTTTCAGTGTTTTTAAATCATATGCCAGCAGTCACCTTCATATGGTGTCCATTCTGGTAGCGCGTGGCATCGCGGTACAGACGGTACATGACGTAGCCTTGGGGGTCCAAGCTAGACACCAAGGGATCGGCAGTCTGCAAAGAACTGTCACTATTTCACAAACCACTTTGTGTATGTTTCTCAAAAAATAAATAAAAAAAAAAATAAAAAGAAAAAAAAAAAAACAAAAACAAAAACCCAATCATCTAACTGCAGTAAAAAATCAGAGGACATATATGAGTACCAGGAAAAACTCACACACACACACACACACACACACACACACACACACACACACACACACACACAAAACCCACTGCATTATACTTATAAAACCAGGACAAAAAATCTCCACATCCTGACAAAGTCACCAATGAGATGCTATAACACCTTGGCACCAAAGCAAAGACCAAACTCCTTGCTCTCTTCAACAACAGCTGGAAGATGGAGCATGTTCCACAAAGCTGGCGAGAAGCATAGCCCAGAAGATCGAGGATGGCTTCCAGGACAAACAGCATACACTGGCGGTGTGATAGACAGGCGTACGACAAAGTCTGGAATGATGGCCTCCAGAGAAAACTCCAGAAGAGTGGTGTGACTGGCTTTATGTACCGATGGATCTCGCAGTACCTGAAAAATAGGAAGGCCCACGTCCATGTCAACGGAGCATAGAGTCGGAAGAAGACACTGAGAGAAGGAGTCCCTCAAGGAGGTGTCCTCAGCCCTACCCTATTCCTTGGCTTTATCAATGACATCATCAAAGATATGCCACACAAAGTCTAAGGAGCCATCTATGCAGACGATCTTGTCCTATGGTGTTCTGCAGGGGCACAACTGCTAACTACAGACTACAGCACGCACTGAATGTTCTCGAAAGCTGGACAAAACAGTGGCTGGTAGCAATTAATGCCAAGAAGACCACTTACACTGTTTTCAGCCTCTCACCCAAAGAACAGAAAGCCAGTCTGAGCATCAATGGACAAACTCTGCTTGCTGAAAATAACCCCACGCACCTGGGAGTCACCTTTGACAAACACCTGATGTGGAAGAAGCAAGCAGAGAAAGCAGAATCAAGAGCAATAGTATGACTTGCCCTCATGAAGAAGCTGGCAGGAACAACATGGGGCGCAGACAACATGACCCTCAGGAGACTGTACATTGGTAGAGTCAGGCCAGTGCTGGAGTATGGCATGACTGCATGGGGCACTACCGCCAAATCCAATTTTGAACGGATCAGCAAGGTTCAGAATCAAGCTGCCCGTATCATCACAGGAGCCATGTAGTCTACGCCAATCCAGGAGCTTGAAACCATCACAGAGCTCCAGCCCCTTGAGGACCGCAGAGACGCCAAACTCCTGACACAGGCTGCCAAGTTCAAGAGGCTGCAAGGCCACCCCATGAAAGACAAACTGTCCCAGCCAACAAAAAGACGGCTAAATAAAAGGAGTTTCATTCACCAGAGCAGGATCCTAGAACGGCAGCATCAAGATATCCTTGACCATGACCCCAAAAGTGATACCCCGTTGTCTTGCCGTCCCTCCCTGGAGCGAAGGAACCCCTCCCCTCATCCAGTGCAGCATCCCTGGTGTTGGCCCAAAAGATTCCCAAAGCAGCCCTGAAAGAAAGTCCCTCACCCTTAAACACCTCCACACTCAGTTCCCCAAAGAGTCCTGGACTCATGTCTACACTCATGGCTCTGCAGCAGATGCCTTTCGAAATGGAGGGGCAGGAGTCTATGTCCAATATCCAGGAGGCAGAGAAGAAAAGATCTGCCTCACTAGTGGCCTGTACTCCACAAACTACAGAGCTGAAGCAGAAGCCCTGAAAACAGCAGCAGCCCACATTGAGGTCAGCCCCTATGCCAGCCACAACGTTGTCTTCCTGACCAACGCCCTGTCCATCTAGCAGGCCCTTCAGTCCAACTGAGATCTAGAAATCAACGTTCTGTCCTAATCTCTTGCCTCCCTCTGCACAAGTCAGTCACCCTGCAGTGGATTCCCTCTCACTGCAACATGCTTTGCAATGAGACCGCTGACCCCCTGGCAAAGGATGGCACTACGAAGGAGCAGATGGACCAGCTACCAGCTACCCTGGATCCATGACCATCATTTAGGCCAAGCTGCAAAACAAGTGGAAGCAGCAGCATCCACACAACAGAGCAGACCTGTACTACCTGCTGACTCGTCGAGAGCAGGTAATCATTTTCAGGCTCAGGACAGGCCACAACTGCCTGAAACACCACCTATTCTCTAAACTCCGCATCGGCTACACAGAGCAGTGCCCCTGCAGAACAGGCAGCCAGAAAACAAAACATCTGCTGCAGTCCTGCCCGCTCCACCAAGCCCTCTGAGAGAAAACCTGGCCCGACCCAATACCAATGGCCCAGAAGCTCTACGGAGGGCTGGAGGACCTGCGACGTACTGCCACCTTTGTCGAGGAGACGGGGGAATCCATCTGAAAAAATGATGAACAAGACAACACAACAACAACTTATAAAACAGACATTAACGAAAAAAAAAAAAGACATCTATTTGCAAACTGCATTCATTTATGATAAATCTATTAGCAAAGCATAGAACACTGGTGACACAAATTCAATTACAAGTTATCAAAGAAAGGGCAAAATAGGAACTAAAATATAAAACGATAATAGACTTGAAAAATCAATGCACACTCAAGCACCGCGACACATACACACAAACACACATTCATGTGCACATCTTCAACATCACACACATACTCCCAAACTCACCATGCCCTGCTCCTGAGAGTAAATGACGACCTCAAAGAGCGGCGGCCCCACCTGACTCAGGGAAGTAGTCGATGCCCGGCCGCTTCTTGAAGCGCCAGCCAGTACTATACTGCACACACATTGCCATCAAGCATTCCTTCAGAGTTCACCTGACGTGTGCAGTAACTTCACTCTTTCAGCACCAGATCCTTTACTTGTGGGAGCACAGCCCTCCACTCACACATTCAAAAGTGTCAAATTCAAAATTGGTGCTCACCACTCCACATTTGATGTCAGTTTTACAAGAGCTGGATGTGAGTTTGTTTGTCTGTCTGTTGGTTCCTTCTTCTTTCTTTCTTTTTTTTTTTTTTTTTGTGTACACAGGCTGATACTCCTGTGGACACTACCTGTATAGATAGGCCTGAATTAATCCCATCTACCCAACAAAGGGAGTGGAGTTTTTTGTGTGTATGAACATTTTTTATCCCACCATTAAGGCTGCCATACTCCAACTTCGGGGAAGGTGCATGCTATGTGTAACGAGTCATCCATACCAACGGCAAAACTGGCCTTCTCTTCTGAAAGTTGGTGATGGGATTTTACATGTGTGCAAGATGTTATGCGTGCGTTCACACACGGAACCTCGGTTTATAGTCTCGTTCTAAGGACTGTATAGGAAATGGGAGTCAGAACCAATGTGAACTCTGAGGGAAAAATCCCCCTATACCGAAATGGCCCGGCGGAGATTCAAACCCACAACCCAAAGATTACGAGTCCGGCACTCTAGCACTAGGCTATTCCGGCCCCCATTCTTCTTTTAGTGAGGGTCTGTCCGGTGTCATTAAGTCATCTGCGCTGCAAGCACAGCTTTGCATTCACAATAGTGTTAACCCATTTCAGACTAAATCATCAAGATCAACCCTGAAGCTTTGCTGCCTTGGCAAAAAGACAAGAAAAAAACAAACAAAACCCAGGTGTGTGTGTAAAAATAACAATCCAAAGGTTCCAATGAAGTGACAATGCTCAATTAATGTTTTGAAGGAAGTTGTTCATGGGAGAAAAGTGTGAAAACATGAAGCGAACTGATAGTTATAAACAAGAAAGACATCAATCAAGAAACGATTGCTGTAGAGGTATAACTGGAAAAGCACTGGACCACTAACTTATTTCCACAGATCTAACATGTGCTACCCAGTTTTATATGTTCTCCATACAACAGCCCATCATAGGGTTAAGTTTGTGATGCTTAGTTGAAGAAAACCAGAAAACACAATAACAATTCAGAGGCAGCTTCAGAGGATGTGTTCACAACTCCAGCACAAAAAGAAAATTGTTCCTGAAAAAACACATCTTCAAGGAACAGGGTCTTTACTGAGAAGTAAATCTAGCACAGAAAATGAGAAAATATTTCAGAAAAAAAAAACCTTTAATTCTTTTCCAGCAAACACTTCTGAACAAATGTTCTCCCTTGCCACTTGAAGCATGACTTCTCCCCCTTAATTTCTTAACACACAAACATAATAGCATACAGTCAAATTAACAGAAAGAACTTTACATCCCGTTTGCTGTTAATCAAGTACCTTATAGCTCATATCAGAACGCTGATGTGAGATAACAAGAAAAGAAATATGCAGATTTGACTGCTGGACATGAGTTAGTCCAGATTTCCTGGTACTAAGCTCTTTATGTCAAAATTACCATACCTACTATAACCAAACCAAAAAAAAAAATGTTGAAAAACAAACAAAAACCCCTTTTTCCTTTAGCTTTGACCTAATTCTAAGCGCATAGCATGCTTGGTGACTGCTGGCACAGTGCCACAGCGCGGCCAACGGGAACAGCTACCGTGCCATCATATCAGCACAGAATGTCAGGAAACGGCAAACAGGAGGGACACTTTACTGGCAAGGCTAAGGGAGAGACTCTTTCTCAGGACTCATTGTCCAAGCAAGGTCAGGGGAAAAAAAAGAGACTCACAGTCCAATCAGGGTGCACCAGAACACCTGTCATCTCCATGACCAGGGTGTAGGGAGGCTGCAGGTATGGGTACTTCAATGGATCTGGTAAAAAGGCGCTCTCTGGAAGGCTCTTGGATTTTAAAAAAAAAAAAAAAAAAAAAAAAAGTCCTGCTTACTTTACAATAACAAAGCAACAAAGACACAAACAAAAAAACTGCCCCCCTCCCCCCTTTACAAGGAAAAAAAAAACAAGAACTGCCCCTCCCCCCTCTCCCCTTCACACACACACACACACACACACACACACACATACACACACATGTTGCATCAAAAGAAAGGATTACCTGTTAAGCAAAACACAATCAATTGCAAGAAAAAAGAAAAAAGAAAATCAAGCTGTAGTAGATCCAAAAATGAACTGTTAAGAATAATCTGAATGATTCCCTTCATCTTTTATGATTAACACCACAGAAGATTAAATAATGAACCTACATTTTAAACTTTACCTTGGTAAAATAAATTCATTTCTTTAAAGGCTCTTTTGAACATGGCTGTAAACCTGGGCACTGCAACAGAAAAAAGTGTGTTTACCACATTCATGCCAATATCCATGCAAAATTGAACACACCATAATTTTGAGCTAAAATATGGTTCAGAAATATTTCCAATAACAATACCAATTACTGCGCTATTCAGGCAACAGGCTGCACTACTCCTGTATTATCTAAATCAGTCACAGCCAAAAGGATCAGTCTGTCCCTCAGATCACATGATTTTTGGCAATTTTCAAAAAATCATAAAAAAAATCAACCACTTCACCTAGGAGCATGAAATATTCACCATTGGATAGAAGAAACAACATATTTATCACATATGCTTACCTTTAGTCAAGAATTTACACAGTGCACATGATGTAAGTAATCCAAAATGATACACATCTGCAGAAAAACAAAAACTTTTTGTGCACACTGTAATTCATTTCTTGATGCTCTCTGTCCTCCCACACAAGTTCAATTACACTTCGTCACACTTGGTATGACCTATAGAGAATAGTATATTTATGACAACTGCATAAAACACAAGAATTTGACCACAAAATGCTTGATCCACTCAAAATTGTGTGATCGTGTTCAAAATCATGTGATCGCGGGAACTGAGAGTAGGATAATTCAAATCCGTATAAAACCACTACAGAATACACAAAGAACGTAAAAGGGAAGCAACTACAAAAAAAAAAAAAGCCCTAAGCTGTCCCTGAAACGGGATTTATTGCCCTTTAATAAAAGGCGGCATGGTTTAAAAATCGTCAAATTCTGTCTGAAGTATGCGTCCGACACGTCTTCAAGCGATGTGAACAGTGTCGGAAACCCACTTCCGACAAGATTCGATTGAGTTAATGCTGCGCAGGGCACAGAGTAGGCGACCACATGCTGATAACCTAATTCAAAGTGTAACTTAACGACTTTAACCAAACTATTTTCTTCATTTTGTTTACTTATATATCATAAAAAAATATGTTCACTATGATTATAGATGAATCAAAACCAACAGTCTTTTGCTCTTTTTTCAATCACCTTTCTTCCTTTTAGAATTTTTTTGTACTCAATAATATTTCACTGCCACATACAAACATTGACAACACACAAATCTTTTCTTTCTTCTTATTCCCCAATCAACAGCATAACATCCTGAAGTCTGGCACTTAAAGTAACAAAATGATTAGCTTTCAAAATTTTAACATGTACTCAATACAGAGCAGTTTTGTAGACATGGTATGAAATTCATTATCAATTAATGCCCTAACTTTTACTGATGAGTGCTTCTCTTGGTCCTTCCCAGCACCTTCGGGTGTTTCTTTTTTTCTTCTTCAGTGATAGACTCAGGGATGGGCTTACAGATAGGTTACCAGGCATCACTGCTTTGTCCCATTTCCCATGGGACAGAATGAATTTACAATAAACCTTCCGTCCATACTTTAGTTACTTTTCAAATCTGTCCACACCAGCTCTTGCTATCAAAACGGTTCAGCACTCAAAGGGTTAATGGGGTAGAGCTTAACCTATTACCTTGAGGCTGACTTTGACAGTTAGCCACAGAAAGTTTTCTAGAACACTATGAAAATCAACATTGCATTACATTCACTGAACTCATATAATCAACTTTTCACTTACACTCACTGAACTCAAATTCACTAAAATTATACATAATCAACATTACACTTACATTCACGGAACTCATACAACATCAACATTACACTTACATTCACTGAACTCAAATTCACTGAACTTATACACAATCAACATTTCACTTACAATGATGACTGAACCCATATGTAATCAATATTTGACTTTTACTTTTCTGAACTAAAACATAATCAACATTTCACTTACATTCACTGAACTCATATATGATCAATATTTTACTTACAATAGTTACATTCAGTGAACTCATACATAATCTACATTTTATTTACATTCAGAGACTGTACTCACACATATTCATATTATTTGCTTACATTCACTGTACTCATACATAAACATAACATCTTATTTACATTCACTGGACTCATACATAATCATCTTATTTACATTCACTGACTCATACATAATCAACATCTTATTTACATTCACTGGACTCATACACAATCAATATCTTATTTACATTCACTGACTCATACATAATCATCTTATTTACATTCACTGACACATACATTTTCATCTTATTTACATTCACTGGACTCATACACAGTCAACATCTTATTTACATTCACTGACTCATACATAATCATCTTATTTACATTCACTGACTCATACATCATCATCTTATTTACATTCACTGACTCATACATAATCAACATCTTATTCACATTCACTGACACATACATAATCATCTTATAAATCTACATTCACTGGACTCATAACCAATCAACATCTTACTTTCATTCACTGACTCATACATAAACATCTTATTTACATTCACTGGACTCATACACAATCAATATTTTACTTACATTCACTGGACTCATACACAATCAACATTTTACTTACATTCACTGAACTCATCTTCAATCTGAAACAAAGAAAAAAAACCCAATGTATCAATAAACAAGCAGTCAAACTTTTAGCTGAAATTGCAGTCAAGTCTGGGACGACTATTGATTACAGATTCTGTCAAACCTGTCTTGTTTGAATTCACAATGGAACCTGTTTAGTCCAGGTACAGTAGAACCCGAGGCTTGCTGTTGATGTTGTATTATTGTTTTGATGAAATGGAACATGTTTTGTGTGAATGCAGTGGAAACTGTTTTGCTGTTTATTTTGATGCAGTGAACATGGTCTTCTTCTTCTTTCTTTTAGTGTCCACAATCATCATGTTGATTATTCTGACACTTCCATGTGTATGACCATTTTTTTCTCCTGCCATTAAGGCAGCCGTACTCCAACTTCAGGGAAGGTGCATGCTATGTGAAACATATCATCCATATCAACGGCCAAACTGGCCTTCTCTTCCGAAAGCTGATGATGGGATTTTAAGTGTGTGCAAGATGTTGTGCATGCGTTCACACATGGAACCTCAGTTTAGAGTCTCATTCGAAGGACTGTGTTGGGAATGGAGTCAGAACCAATGTTAACTCCAAGGGAAAAATCCCCCTGAACCAAAACGGCCCGGTGGAGATGCGAACCCGCAACCCAAAGGTTACGAGTCCGATGCTCTACCAACTGAGCTATTCTGACCCACGATGGAACACTGCAACAACGACAACCCTGATTTGCTTGGAGGCAGTGAAATCTGTTTTGTCTGAATACAATGGAAGCTGTTTTATCTGGAAAGAAAGGAACCTGTTTTTTGTTTGAATACAGTAGAATCTGCTTTGTTTGGGTACAATGGAACTGGCTTTGTTTGGACACAGTGGAAACTATTTCCTTTAGATACAGTTGGATTTGTATTATTTGAATATGATGGGACTTGCCACTCAAGTTCTAGAAATCCAATAAAACTGAGTCTTTAAAGGGAAGGAGTCTTTACTGAAAAGGTAAATCTAATATCTATGGGCGATGACACAAACATCCCAGAAAATTGCCTTCATAAGGAATGAAGTCTTTCTTTGGTAAAATTTCATTGATTGTGCCAAAGGAAGAGACGAACAAAGAATGAAAACAGGAGAGAACTGTGACAATTTATAAAAGGAGGGAGTCAAGTGATACTGCAGCCACATCAAGGCCTGCCACAAGCTAATTAAAGATACAACCGGTAAAAAGAAAAAAAAAGTTGAATTTAAATATCAAATCTTTTCAGAGCTTGAAGGTCTCTAGTGTCAGGTCTTCCCTTGAAATGAAATGAAAGCGAGGCAGAGGATCAACAGTCAAGACCTGAACACTTATGTGCAAGGCGCAGACAAAGGTGAGTCAGCATTACTTCCCTTACCAAGGTGGATGGAATGACTGGCTGGTAAATAAGCCCCTTCTGACAGAGTATGACACTACTGTTTTTAATCTCTGTACCTGCCAAACGACAAGGTTTTATTACCTGCTCTCCAGGCACAATCACCTGCCCAATAATTGTTAATCATTCTAAATGACTGCAAATTCTAAATGACAAAGAAACAGAAAAAAAAAACGTGATTCTTCATCATCTGCTGTCAGCATGTGCTAAAAACTGGTCAATCTGTGCGCTCCGTTCTGATTGGTCGGTGCCTTCTGACTCAAAAAATCATTTGGCATGACAGATTATGATGTTGATAATGATATCATAAACAATAACTCAAAAAGGTATTTTTGTTGTAAAAAACCTCGGCCGCTGCAAAGCACGTGCAAGATCTTTGCTGATGATACCAAGTTGTACAATTCACCAACCAAACACCTTACAATGCAAAACGACATTGAGCTACTCATTAACGCGTCTAACACATGGAATTTGTACTTCAATGCATCCAAATGCAAAGTATTACATACTGGCCACAGAAACACAAAATTAAATTACAGTATGAAAGTTGGGGATCAAGAAGTTCAAATAACGTGTTTTGAAGATGAAAAAGACTTGGGAATCATACTTGATGAAGACTTACTTTTTGACAGACACATTACACAGACTGTAAAGAAAGCCATGCAGATGATTGGTATTATTAGAGAACTTTCACATACCTGGACAAAAATACCTTTCTTAGACTATATAAGGCAGTGGTGAGACCGATTTTTTAATATGGCAATGTGATATGGTATCCAAGAGATTAAAAAGGCTGTCAACAGAAGTAGAAAAGGTGCAGAGAAGAGCAACTAAGCTAATACTAGACATCTGTGACTATTCGTATGAAGATAGACTAAGGTACCTAAGGTTGTCATCCCTCAAAGCCAGAAAGATAAGAGGAATCTAATCCAAACTTTTAAAATTTTCAATAACGTAGATGATATTGATCAAGCATGCTTTTTTTAACCTGCGCTAACCAATATAAACCCATAGCAGTTGTGACAAAGTACAAATACAGCAATCTTCCTTCAGCCAGCAGATAGCATCCATTTGGAATAAACTAACTCCTAACATCAAACGTACACCAAATACTAACTCTTTTAAAAATCTAATTGACAAGCATAAAACAATTACTGATATCATGTTCAACTTTGATGGATGAAAAAATAAAACTGGGCTGGCTATAGACCTGACCAATAAATGAGTACACTAAGATGGGGCATTTAAAGCCGCGAGGCTATGATGAAATAAATCATCACCCCTAAACCTGAACCTGAACTATTATACCATCTTCGTAAAATAACACTGAACTTTTATTTCTCTACGCAGATACTTTTTTTTAAATATTGCTTTTGCCTGAAGGGCAAGTATCGGCATTCACAATATGCCCAACTCTAGTAAGTGATCACATGACTGAGACAGTCATCATCCCTGAATGTTCTACCTGGAACAGGTACAGAATTTACAGTCAAAGTGTTGTAAGCACTCTTTAAAGCAGCGCTGTCAGTTAAAGTCACGCCACACACCAGCTATCTCCTTGCTGTCCACCTGGTACTGAAACCAGATCATGTCACCACATCCCCTGATGTAAATTCAACCTACATATAGTTCCTTTAGCTCTCTGCGCCTGGTGCCAATCAATCACTTGCATCAATGACCAAAATTTCAATGCTGGCAATTCAAAATTAATTCCATTACTCAGTTTGCTGCTGTCCCATCATACACTTTTCTGTTCAGCTCATGTACTTCTATTCAAATGAAAGGGATTTAGGGGACACTGGTGCCGTTCATACACACATGACAACATGCACCTAGTCATAGTGCACCACTATCTTTGGAGACCAACAGGTACTGCAACAAGCCTGAAAAGATTTCATTAAAGAATCCTATTAAGTGGCAGGCTAGCTTTTAAGCGAAAGTCAGGAGCAGAACTAACGTAATGATCCATTTTTCCTATGTCAGCTGACAAAGTTTTGTGACTGAGGACTGAATCAGGACCACAATGTGGCAAAAGTCTGAGTCAGACCAGTGTGAAATAGGTTCACTATCCACTGCATTGGCAGAGAGGGGTGAAGACAGCACAGATGTCAGTCTGGTCTTTTTTCACCGCCAATCTGTCATTCAAACTCTTGTGAAAGCCTGTATGCTCCAGTAGTTCATTCTTAAAACAGTCACAACTGGATATGTGTACTCAGTCATAGTGTCATCACATATACAATCCGTTCTAACTTTGCCTACAAAGGTTTCTGTTCTTACTCAAAAGAGTAAATATGGTATTAGTGAGTACAGACAACTGTTTACTCAATAAAAATTTTATAGAGGTTTGTCTCTCAAATATTGTTTCCCTGCAAATGCATTAAAAACCTCCCATGCTCTTTCATAATATGCTTCCTGATTTCTGAACATGACAGACCTCTCCCTCATACGCAGTGTGCAATCTTGTTGTGCACAACTAATCATCCCTCATAAACACAGTCATGAGATACCAATCCACAACAATCTCCAGTAATAATTTACATTTACAAGGTAGATCAGAATTATGAGGTAAACATTCTCTCAGACAAATGCCTCAGGGTCTTCACACAGTGCTCCAAATGTCCAACATGGTCACAAAAACTGCAACAAGTCTGACAATTCTGGAGGGAATCTGACTCGTCATCATATCATCAGTGAGAATTTTACCATCACAGTGTGTGTCTGTTACTCTTTAAGTCAACCTTAACAAAACAGAATGTTGAGGAACAACTATATCTATCTAGAGTACAAATACTTGAAAGTGTATGCTGGCATGAAAATCTATATATAGTACCTTTGGCTCTTTGCACCTGGCACCAGTCAAACACTTGCATCAGTGATCAAACTTCAATATTGGCATTCACACTTACGCTGAATTCAATCATGTATCAGTGGCAAGTTAAAAACAGGAAAACTACTTGCCAGCCTCACTGAACTGCTTGCAAAAAGTCAGTTTACTGCTGTCACATTAAACACTTTTCTGCTCAGTTTATGCACTCCTTTTCATATGAAAGTGGACACAACTGTACTTTAAGCTCTCATGGTGTCATGATGTAGTCATGGTGCTTCACTGTCTTTAAAGACCACCAGGAGGTGCAACAAACCTGAAAAGATCTTATCTTTAAGTCCCATTTAGTGGTGAGCCAGTTTTTACGTGAAAGTGAAGAGCACAACAAACATAATGATCCATCTTTCCTATGTCAGCTGACAAAGTTTTGTGTCTGAGGACTGAATCAGAACCTCAATGTGGTCACAGTCCAAGTCAGAACAGTGTGAAATTGATACGTTATCAACAATGCACAGGTTGATAGAGGGGTGAAGGTGACACAGAAGTCAGCATGGTCTTCTCACTGCCAGTCTGTCATTCAAACTCCAAGTGAATGCCTGTATGCTCCAGTTGTCCATTTGAACACACACACCATTGAATACATAAAGTCTGATAAACTAAAGTCATGGTGTCCTCATAATTAACGGTTTCATTTTGTTTCCATGGGTTTTCTATTCTTACTCAATGTGTCAACATGGTGTTAGTAAATAAAAATTGTTTACTCACCAACACTTTTGTAGCAGTTTATCTCTGAATTACTTTTTTCTTCAAATGCATTCATATATCCCATGCTCTTTGAGAGGATCATTTCTAATTTCAGAAGATAACATGCCTCCTATTCATCCGTAGTGAGCAATCTTGTGCACAGTGTCATCCCACTAAAACACAAACTTGAGATGCGAATCCACAACAATCTGCAGTAATGATTTACATTACAAGGTAGATCAGAATAATGAGGTAAACATTCTCTCAGACAAATGCCTCAGGGTCTTCACACAGTGCTCTAAATGTCCAACATTGTCACAAAAACTGCAAAACGTCTGACAATTCTGGAGGGAATCTGACTCGTCATCATATCATCACAGCGAATTACCATCATAGTGTGTCTGTTACTCTTTCAGTCAACCTAAAAAAAAAACCAAAATGTTGAGGAACAATCATGTCTGTCTTCATTACCAATACTAGAAAGTGTGTGATGGCATGAAAATCTATACATAGTTCCTTTAGCTCTCTGCACCTAGTGTCAGTCAATCACTTGCAGCAGTGATCAAACTTTAACATTGGCAATAAACCTGAAGTTGAATTCAATCACTCACCATTGGTGTGTTAAAAATACCAAAGCTACTTGCCTGCCTCATTGAATTGCTGACAAAAACATCAAATTTGCTGCTGTCACATTAAACACTTCTCTGCTCAGCTTGTGCACTTTTCTTTCAAATGAAAGAAATTAATGGAAACTACTGTAGTTCATCCACTAGTGATGTCATAAATCTAGTTATGGTGCTTTACTGTTTATAAGGACCAAAAGGAGTTGCAACAAACCCTAAATATTTGATTTATGAATCCATTAAGTGGCAAACCAGATGTTAAGTGAAAGTCAGGGGTAGAACAAACAACATAATCCATTTTTCCTATATCAGCTGACAAAGTTTTGTGTCTGAGGACTGAATCAGGACCACAATGTGGCAAAAGTCTGAGTCAGAACAGTGCAAAATAGGTATGCTATCCACTGCATGGGCAGCGAGTGGGGTGAGAACATCACACATGTCATTGTAGTCTCCTCACTGCCAATCTCAGTCACTCAAACCTCAAATGAATGCCTGGATGCTCCAGCTGTCCAATATGAAAACAGACATTACTGAATATACTATATATACTCTGTCGAGGTGTGACTAATATCAACAATCTGTTCTAATTTTGTTTACATGGATTTCCTGTTCTTATGCAAAAGTGTGAACAAGAATGTTAATGAGTAAAGACAATTGTTTACTGACAAATGCTATCATTGCAGACTGCCTCTCAACATTTTTTCATCAGATGCATTCACATATTCCATGCTCTTTCAAAAAAGATTTCTCATTTCAGAGCATAACAGATGTCCTATTCAAGGACAGAGTTTGTTGTAGTGTTATGCACACTTTGTCAACTCCCCAAAACATAATCCTGAGATGCAAATCCACAACAATCTGCAGTAATGATTGACATTACATGGTAGATCAGAATTATAAGGTAAACATTCTCTCAATGCCTCAGGGTCTTCACACAGTGCTCCAAATGTCCAACATTGTCACAAAAACTGCAACAAGTCTGACAATTCTGGAGGGAATCTGACTCGCCATCATATCATCAGTGAGAATTTTACCATCACAGTGTGTCTGTTACTCTTTAAGTCAACCTTAACAAAACAGAATGTTGAGGAACAACTATATCTATCTAGAGTACAAATACTTGAAAGTGTATGCTGGCATGAAAATCTATATATAGTACCTTTGGCTCTTTGCACCTGGCACCAGTCAAACACTTGCATCAGTGATCAAACTTCAATATTGGCATTCACACTTAAGCTGAATTCAATCATGTATCAGTGGCAAGTTAAAAACAGGAAAGCTACTTGCCAGCCTCACTGAACTGCTTGCAAAAAGTCAGTTTACTGCTGTCACATTAAACACTTTTCTGCTCAGTTTATGCACTCCTTTTCATATGAAAGTGGACACAACTGTACTTTAAGCTCTCATGGTGTCATAATGTAGTCATGGTGCTTCACTGTCTTTCAGGACCACCAGGAGGGGCAACAAACCTGAAAAGATCTTATCTTTAAGTCCCATTTAGTGGTGAGCCAGTTTTTTTACGTGAAAGTGAAGAGCACACAAACATAATGATCCATCTTTCCTATGTCAGCTGACAAAGATCTGTGTCTGAGGACAATGTGGTCACAGTCCAAGTCAGAACAGTGTGAAATGGGTACGTTATCAACACTGCACAGGTAGATAGAGGGGTGAAGGTGACACAGAAGTCAGTTTGGTCTTCTCACTCACTGCCAGTCTGTCATTCAAACTCCACGTCAATGCCTGTACGCTCCAGTTTGTCCATTTTGAACACACACACCATTGAATACACAAAGTCTGATAAACTAAAGTCATGGTGTCCTCATAATTAACGGTTTCATTTTGTTTCCATGGGTTTTCTATTCTTACTCAAATGTATCAACATGGTGTTACTGAATAAAAATTGTTTACTCACCAACACTTTTTGTAGCAGTTTGTCTCTGAATTACTTTTTTCTTCAAATGCATTCATATATCCCATGCTCTTTGAGAGGATCATTTCTCATTTCAAAAGATAAACATGCCTACTATTCATCTGTAGTGAGCAATCTTGTGCACAGTGTCATCCCTCTAAAATACAATCTTGAGATGCGAATCCACAACAATCTGCAGTAATGATTTACATTACAAGGTAGATCAGAATAATGAGGTAAACATTCTCTCAGACAAATGCCTCAAGGTCTTCACACAGTGCTCTGAATGTCCAACATTGTCACAAAAACTGCAACAAGTCTGACAATTCTGGAGGGAATCTGACTCGTCATCATGTCATCATGGAGAATTTACCATCACAGTGTGTCTGTTACTCTTTCAGTCAACCTAACAAAGCAAAATGTTGAGGAACAATCATATCTGTCTTCATTACCAATACTAGAAAGTGTATGATGACAAATACTAGAAAGTGTGTGATAGCATGAAAATCTATACATAGTTCCTTTAGCTCTCTGCATCTAGTGCCAGTCAATCACTTGCAGCAGTGATCAAACTTTAACATTGGCAATTAAACTGAAGTTGAATTCAATCACTCACCACTGGCGTGTTAAAAATACCAAAGCTACTTGCCTGCCTCACTAAATTGCTGACAAAAACATCAGTTTGCTGATGTCACATCATACACTTCTCTGCTCAGATTATGCACTTTTTTTCAAATGAAAGAGATTAATGGAAACTACTGTAGTTCATGCACTAGTAATGTCATACATCTTGTCATGGTGCTTCACTGTTATAAGGACCAACAGGAGTTGCAACAAACTTGAAAAGATTTGATTTATGAATCCCATTAAGTAGCCAGCCAGATTTTAAGTAAGACTCAGGAGCAGAACAAGCATAATAAGTAATAACCCAATGTTACTGTGTCAGCTGACAAAGTATTGTGTCTGAGGACTAAATCAGGACCACAATGCGGCAAGAAACTAAGTCAGAATGGTGCAAAATACATACACTATCCACTGCATGGACAAAGGGAGGGGCAAAGATAGCACAGTATATATTATTACAGTCTTCGCATTGCCAATTTCATTCCCAATCTGAGTCACTCAAACCCCAAGCTCCAGTTGTCCATTCTGAAAACAGTCACTACTGAATATATGTATACTCTACCACAGTGTCATCAATATCAACAATCTGTTCTAATTTTGTTTACACAGATTTCCTGTTCTAATGCAAAAGTGTGAACATGAATGTTAACGAGTAAAGACAATTGTTTACTCACCAATGCTATCATTGCAGATTGCCTCTCAATCATTTTTTCATCAGATGCATTCACATATCCCATGCTTTTTCTGAACATTCTGAAGAAGATTTCTCTTTTCAGAGCACAACATATGTCCTATTCAAGCACAGAGCGTGTTGTTGTTATGCACTGTTAGTCAACTCCCCAAAACAGTCTTGAGATGTGAATCCACAACAATCTAAAGTAATGATTTACATTACAAAGTGGATCAGAATTATGAGGTAAACATTCTCTCAGACAAATGCCTCAGGGTCTTCACACAGTGCTCCAAATGTCCAACATTGTCACAAAAACTGCAACAAGTCCGACACTTCTGGAGGGAATCTGACTCGTCATCGTATCATCATGGAGAATTTTACCATCCAGTGTGTCTGTTATTCTTTCAGTCAACCTAAACAAAACAAAATCTTGAGGAACTGCCACATCTGCCCTTCAGTATAAACACTAGAAAGCTACTTGCCAGCCTCACCAAATCGCTGGCAAAACCTCACTTTGCTGCTGTCACATTATACACTTTTTTGTTCAGCCTTATACACTTCTATTCAAATAAAAGTGATTAGTGGGCATGATTGCAGTTCATACTCTCAGGATCACAAATACTACTTCAGTACTTGTCATGGTGCATTATCATCTTTAGGAACCGACAAGAATTGTAATGAGCCTGAAACGATTCTATCTGAAAATCCCATTTAAGTGGCAAGCAGGTTTTAAACAAAAATCAGGAGCAGAACTAACTGATCCATCTTTCCTGTGTCAGCTGACAAAGTTTTGTGTCTGAGGACTGAATCAGGACCACAATGTGGCAAAAGTCCGAGTCAGAACAGTGTGAAAACAGTACACTATCCACTGCATGGGCAAAGTGTGTGGTGAAAACAACAAAGATGTCATTGTACTAGTCTCCTCACTGCCAGTCTCAGTCACTCAAACTCCAAATGTATTCCTGGATGCTCCAGTGTCCATTTGAACACAGACACTATTGAATATGTAAAGTCAAGTCATGGACTCCTCAGAATTAACTGTCTGTTTCAGTTTTGTTACAAGTGGGTTTTCTGTTCTTACTCAAATGAGAAAATGGTGTTAGTGAGTAACAACAACTGTTTACACACCAACACTACTGTAGCGGATTGTCTCTTGTTACTTTTTTATCCAGATACATTCACATATCCCCATGCTCTTTCAAAAAAGATTTCTAATTTCAGAGCATAACAGACCTCCTATTCAAGTGTAGTGAGCAATCTTGTGCACAAGTTGTCAACTGCTCTAAAACAATCTTGAGATTTGACTCCACAACAATCTGCAGTAATGATTTACATTACAAGGTGGATCAGAATTATGAGGTAAAGATTCTCTCAGACAAATGCCTCAGGGTCTTCACACAGTGCTCCAAATGTCCAACACTGCTACAAAGACTGCAACAAGTCTGACAATTCTGGAGGGAATCTGACTCGTCATCGTATCATCATGGAGAACTTTACCATCACAAGTGTGTCTGTCACTCTTTCAGTCAACCTTCATCACAAGAACTCTTGTGGAACAATCATACCTCTCATGGGTATTGAATACGTAAAGTCAAGTCATGGACTCCTCAGAATTAATCGTCTGTTTCAGTTTCGTTACCGTGGGTTTTCTGTTCTTACTCAAATGAGAAAATGGTGTTAGCAAGTAACTACAACTTTTACTCACCAACACTATTGTAGTGGTTTGACTCTTAATTACTTTTTTCTTCAGATGCATTTGCATATCCCATGCTCTTTCAGAGAAAGATTTCTCATTTCAGAGGATAACAGATTCCTATTCAAGCACAGTGAGCAATCTTGTGCACAATTGTCAACAGCTCTAAAACACAATCTTGAGAATTGAATCCACAACAATCTCCAGTAATGATTTACTCTATATTTTAAACAGGTAGATCAGAATTATGAGGTAAATATTCTCTCAGACAAATGCCTCAGGGTCTTCACACAGTGCTCCAAATGTCCAACATTGTCACAAAAACTGCAACAAGCCTGACAATTCTGGAGGGAATCTGACTCGTCATCATATCATCACAGGGAATTTTACCATCACTTTGTGTCTGTTACTCTCTAAGTCAACCTTCATGAAACAAAATCTTGGGGAACAATCATATCCGTCACAAGTACAAACACCAGAGAATGTATAATGACATGGAAATCTATATATAGTTCCTTTAGCTCTCTGCACTTGGTGCTAGTTAATCACTTGCATCAGTGATCAAACTTAAATATTGGCAATTAAACTGATGTCGAATTCAATCACTCACTATTTGCCAATTAAAAATATCACAGCTACTTGCCTGTCACATCATACACTTTTCTGTTCAGCCTTATGCATTTCTATTCAAATGAAAGAGATTGGTGGGCACTAGTGTACTTCATACACTCCTGATAACATACAACTGATCATGGTGCATTACTATCTTTAGGAACCAACAGGAACTGTAAGAAACCTGAATGATTTTAAATCCCATGAAATGGCAAGCCAGATTTTAAGCCAACGTCAGGAGCAGAACATAATGATCCATCTTTCCTGTGTCAGCTGACAAAGTTTTGTGTCTGAGGACTGAATCAGGACCACAATGTGGCAAAAGTCTGAGTCAGAACTATGTGAAATAGGTACGCTATCCACTGCATGGGCAGAGAGTGGGGTGAAAACAACACACATGTCATTGTGCTCGTCTCACTGCCAATCTCAGTCACTCAAACTCCAAATAAATGCCTGTATGCTCCAGCTGTCTGCTATGAACACAGACACTGTTGAATATGTAAACTCAAGTTACGGTGTCCTCATAATTAACCGTATGTTTCAGTTTTGTTTCCTGGGTTCTTTGTTCTTACCCAAATGTAAACATGGTGTTAATGAGTAACAATATTTACTCACAAACACTACTGCAGCGGACTGTCTCTTAAAATGTTTTTTTCTGCAGATGCATTCGCATCTCCCATGCTCTTGCAGAGAAAGATTTCTAATTTCAGAGGATAACGGACCTCCTATTCAAGTGCAGTGTGCAGTCTTTTGCAAAAGTAGTCAACCCCTCTAAAACACAGTCTTGAGATTTGACTCACAACAATCTGCAGTAATGATTTACATTACAAGGTAGATCAGAATTATGAAGTAAAGATTCTCTCAGACAAATGCCTCAGGTCTTCACACAGTGCTCCAAATGTCCAACATTGTCACAAAACTGCAACAAGTCTGACAATTCTGGAGGGAATCTGACTCGTCATCATATCATCACACAGAGAATTTGACCATCACACTATGTCTGTTACTATAACAAAATCTTGAGGAACAATCAGAATGGTGCAAAACATGTAAGTTATCTACTGCATGGGCAGAGGGAGGGATGAAGGTGACACAGAAGTCAGTATGGTCTTCTCACTGCTAGTCTGTCATTCAAACTCCAAGTCAGTGCCTATATGCTCCAGCAGTCCATTCTGAAAACAGTCGCTATTGGTTACATATACACAGCTACAGTATCATATTAGTCAGTAATCTGTTCTAAACTTTGTTTATATAGCTTTTCTGTTCTTCATCAAAACTGTCATATGGTATTCAAGAGTAGAGACAACTGTTTACTCTCCAACACTGTTGTCTAAGGCTGTCTCTCAATCATTTTTCTCGGCAGATGCATTAACAACTCCCATGCTTTTTCAGAGCAAGCTTTCTCATTCAGAGCATTACAGACCTCTCACTCAAGTGTAGTGTGCAGTCTTGTTGAACACAACTAGTTATCCATCAAGAACACAGCCTTGAGATGTGAATCCACAACAATCTCCAGTATTGATTTACACTGCATTATGAGGTAAACATTCTCTCAGACAAATGCCTCAGGGTCTTCACACAGTGCTCCAAACGTCCAACACTGCTACAAAAACTGCAACAAGTCTGACAATTCTGGAGGAAATCTGACTCGTCATCATATCATCACAGAGAATTTACCATCACAGCATGTCTGTTAGTGTTACTCTTTCTGTCAACCTTAACACAAACAAAATCTTGTGGAACAATCACATCTGTCATGGGTACTAATACTAGAAGTGTATGATGGCATGAGAATCTGTATGTATTTCCTTTAACTCTGTGTGCTTAGTGCCAATCAATCACTTGCAGCAGTGATCCAACTTTAATATTGGCAATCAAACTGAAGTTCAGTTCAATCACTCACCACTGGCAAGTTAAAAATATCAAAACTACTTGCCAGCCTTACCAAACTGCTGGCTAAAACATCACTTTACTGCAGTTACATCATACACTTTTCTGTTCAGCCTATATACACTTCTATTCAAATGAAAGAAATTAGTGGGCACTAGTGTACTTCATACACTCATCATAACATACAACTGATCATGGTGTATTACTATCTTTAGGAACCAACAGGAACTGTAATAACCCTGAAAAGATGTTATTCAAAAATCCCATGAAGTGGCAAGCCAGATTTTAAGCCCAAGTCAGAAGCAGAACTGAAATAATGATCCATCTTTCCTGTGTCAGCTGACAGAGTTTTGTGACTGAGGACTGAATCAGGACCACAATGTGCCAAAAGCCTGAATCAGAACAGTGTGAAATAGATACGCTATTCACTGCATGGGCAAAGTGAGGGGTGAAACAACACAGATGTCATTGTAGTCACCTCACTGCCAATCTCAGTCACTGAAATCCCAAATGAATGCCTGGATGCTCCAGTTGTCCATTCAGAACACAGACACTAGTGAGTATGTATACCTGTCACAGTGTCATCAATATCACCAATCTGTTCTAATTTTGTGTACACAGATTTCCTGTTCTAATGCAAAAGTGTGAACATGAATGTTAATGAGTAAAGACATTGTTTACTCACCAATGCTATCATTGCAGATTGTCTCTCAATCATTTTTTCATCAGATGCATTCACATATTCCATGCTCCTTCTGAGGAAGATTTCTCATTTCAGAGCGTAACAGATGTCCTATTCAAGCACAGAGTGTGTTGTTATGTGCAATTAGTCACTCCCCCAAAACAGTCTTGAGATGCGAATCCATAACAATCTCCAGTAATGATTTACATTACAAGGTTGATGAGAATTATGAGGTGAACATTCTCTCAGACAAATGCCTCAGGGTCTTCACACAGTGCTCCAAAATGTCCAACATTGTCACAAAAACTGCAACAAGTCTGACAATTCTGGAGGGAATCTGACTCGTCATCATATCATCATGGAGAATTTTACCTTCACACTGTGTCTGTTACTCTTTCAGTCAACCCTAACAAAACAAAATCTTGAGGAACTGCCACATCTGCCCTTCAGTACAAACACTAGGAAACTACTTGCCAACCTCACCACATCGCTGGCAAAAGCATCACTTTGCTGCTGTCACATTATACACTTTTTTGTTCAGCCTTATACACTTCTATTCAAATGAAAGAGATTAGTGGCCATGATTGCAGTTCATTCTCTCATGATAACATACGGCTAGTCATGGTGCATTACCATCTTTAGGAACCAACAAGAATTGTAATGAGCCTGAAAAGATTTTATTAACAAATCCCATTAAGTGGCAACCCAGGTTTTAAGCGAAACTCAGGAGCAGAACTAACATAATGATTCATCCTTCCTGTGTCAGCTGAATAAGTTTTGTGTCTGAGGACTGAATCAGGACCACAATGTGGCAAAAGTCTGAATCAGAACCGTGTGAAATAGGTACGCGCTATCCACTGCATGGGCAAAGTGAGGGGTGAAAACAACACAGATGTCATTGTAGACACCTCACTGCTAATCTCAGTAATTCGAACCCCAAATGAATGCCGGGATGCTCCAGTTGTCCATTTGAAGACAGACACTATTGAATATGTAAACTCAAGTCATGGACTCCTCAGAATTAATCGTCTGTTTTAGGTTTCGTTACCGTGGGTTTTCTGTTCTTACTCAAATGAGCAAATGGTGTTAGCAAGTAACTACAACTTTTACTCACCAACACTATTGTAGTGGTTTGACTCTTAATTACTTTTTTCTTCAGATGCATTTGCATATATCCCATGCTCTTTCAGAGAAAGATTTCTCATTTCAGAGAATAACAGACCTCCTATTCAATGTAGTAAGCAATCTTGTGCACAAGTTGTCAACAGCTCTAAAACACAATCTTGAGAATTGAATCCCAAACAATGTGCAGTAATGATTTACATTACAAGGTAGATCAGAATTATGAAGTAAAGATTCTCTCAGCGAATTAGGTGTCTCTATTATTCTTTCTGTCAACCTTAACAAATCTTGTGGTACAATAATATCTGTTTTTAGTACAAATACTAGAAACTGATGATGGCATAAATAAGTTTGTTGATAATCTGATTACGATTCTTATGCGGTATCATGGACAGCAGAAATGCAACAACAACAAAAATGCTACTCATTACCATTAGTGTACAAATTGATCAATTTAAGAATCCCCCCCCCCCCCCCCCCAACATCTAAGTTTTTTTTTCTATTCAAAAGTGAAACAGGTGGTAGTATATAAAAAAAACTCAGTCTTGAATTCAGATTTGGTTTTATCATAGCCCATTTAGTTATATAACCTCACGCAGGTTTGAAAGTTTTCAAATTGACCATCCAGATCCCACCATGGCTTAAGGCTGTGTCAGGCCAATAGACCTAGGCTAGAACACCAAGGCTACATCAAAATGTTGTTATGCTTTGCATAGTTATGCGGGGATTGTCTTCAGTTGTGACAAGATCCTAGCATAACATTAGTCTCCAAAATCCCCCGAAGTCAGAGTGTGGCTGCCCATGTGGCAAGGTAATCAAAAATGGTCACACATGTAATGTTCTCATCCCAAGCTGATGCATTTGTACCATAGTGTTCAAGTGCTTTCGCTGTTTGGATGATCCCTGGAGTCTTTTAACCAGGGTACAACAACACAACACACCATAATCCAGAAAACCACACAATGCCCTTCAAAGCAGTCATCACTCATATGTTGATGTCACATGAGTTTGGTGAGGCAACAGGTATGGGTGCCACACTCTGCCATGGTCAGTCCTCAAACGCACCACTTTGACTTGATGTTCTGTGGGTATGAAGAGGATCCCACAGTCTGTATGTTAAAAATTCAGGATAACTACCCACCCTCTCTTCTTTTATTTAGTTTGACTCCTTGTGAAGCTCTAACAGGCTGATTTTGAGCATTGTTATGACTTAGCCCTTTCCTTCGCCGGTCTGTCCACTATCTGTACTGCCTGCTCTCAGACTGGGTATTCACGACTTAACACTGTGTTTAGCAACACTATTGAACTCAGACAAGGCTCTGGCAAGCTCAAGCAATTCCTTGTCTTTATGGCCCTGTATCCTTGAAGAACGGTCAGGGCATCCAACAAGATGACTATCCAGTATCCTGCTATGTGCTGCATCATTCCACTCGGCAACAATTTTTTGCAATGATGAGGGCCCCCACTTCAGCTTTATAGTTATCCAATCTTTTTTTTAAATAAATATTTTGCTGTTCTACTGAGGTGTGATTACTTGAAATGTCTCCACTGTTTTTAACTATTTATTTGTTGTCTAATATTGTAATAAATTCTGTCAAAAAGGGGAAAAAAATTGGTCATACCTCCTTGCCTTCAGGATCCAAAGGAGGTGAACCTGTATCAAACAAAATAAAGCTTGAAAATTAAAACTGAAACCAGCAAATAGTAAATGTTCTTTTTATGTTTTGATCAACCTAAACTGTAAACTTATAGATCTAGTGGAAGCTCTTGCACTCTTCTAATTTTCTAAGATAAGTAAAAATTAACATTTCATTTATGATGTTTAGTGAAAACCATAAGAATGAAGAGTTACATTAAATTCATATGATGATTTTAAGTTCAAGAAGCACAAACAAAAACAAAAACAGAAACAACAACAGCAACAATAACATCAAACTTAACTTGCAACTAACTAGTATTAAACATAATCAGAGTCCACAAAACAACTGTCATTCAGTACACTTCTCTCTTTAAGAGTACTCCCACTAAGTAATTCAGTTCCTAAAATAGTCTACATCGAGAGCTCTCTCTCCCCATCCCTGCCCTCCCCCCCCCCCCCCCCCCCCCCATTTTTTTTTTTTCACTTACCTGCCACATATCCTTTCCTAGTCAAAATATAAAACTTGACACATTTCAGTATCTTTTCTTTTATTCATGTGGATATTGATGAATGATAGATTGATACATTATCTCTTGTCGACCTCGTTAATCCTAAAACATACACTGAATACAATCATCGTCACCAGTATACATAGTTACTAATAAAAATCAAAGGATAAAATGTGGATAGTAAACACCACACACACACACACACACATGCTTTATACAATAAAACACTGTCTTATCTATTGGCACAGGTCAGTGTGACCACTGCACTGGATCATCAACAGACTTCTTGTCTTGTCTCACCTCGTGGGCTGCCAGCACAATTTTAATCTGTATAAGCTTCTTATTTTTAAAACACTTTAAATTGTTCTTGCTTCTATTCAGAAACAATTTTCAGTGACATTTATCAGTTTGATCACTGGTCACATGTTGACTGCTAAAGAAGACAAACATTTACTAGTCACAAGACATTCTCTGAAGCATTAGGAACTCCCACAGTACCAAAAAGTAACCTTCACAGTTTTCACTGTGACAGATGGTCTTGCCTGAGCTGTCAAATGTGCTGTAACTAGTGTAACTGTAAGTCTGGTGAACGATCAAACTGCAGTTGGCCAGTATGCTTAATATGGGCCCACTCTGTCATTATCACCACTCTTAATTTAAGAATCACTTCCTTCGACATCAGCATACCTAATCAAGGTTTTCATGATCATCTCATCTTACCATCTATAGGTATTTAAGTGCTTACTCCATCAAGCTACATCCTTTCGATTTAATCTAATTTCTCTGTCTTAAATAAATGTCAGCGAACCGCCCAGAGAAACGTGGACAAACGAGTCACAAGACAAACCACAACGCGTTTCAACCTCTTAGGTCTTCTTCAGGTGCAACAAACATGAAACAAATAACGAAAATGCACTTAGCTTTGATCGCTTCTGTGTTCAGCGCAAGAAAGAAGGCGTTGAA
>JADBJO010011923.1:35000-40000 GCA_016801955.1 Conus betulinus
ATGATCAGGTGTAAGAAAGGTTCTCGGGATGGGGGTAAATAGGAGTATGAGAGAGAGGAGGAGAGTGATATTTGTAAGTTCATTGGACCTTGGTCACATTACAACTCTTTCAAAGTATCGTAAATCATTTTTCTACAATGTTCCCATCTCTGAAATAATAAATTGACAGTGTCTTTTTTTCTTTTTTCTTTTTTTGTTTTGTTTTGTTTTGTTTTTGTTTGTGTGTTTGTTTTATAGTATTTCTCACTTACTTTTCTGAATTTATGTGATTTTATTTTGTTTACAATGTCAGTACAACCTATGGTTGATCTGACAATAAATGGTTTCAGTCAGTCAGTCAATCAGAATGCGTGCCAAAACGAACCGAGGCAGCCACCGGCTGCTTTGAAGACCTGTTTAAAACAGTCAAGAAAACGAAAACTGAAATGGTGTGATCTCTCGCTTATCCGGCCGTCCAACAGCCATCTTGGAGGGCACTCTACCACGAAGCAGCAGACGACGGGCAGAGAAAGAGGTGACACGATAACATCCAGGAATGGACAGGACTGACCCTTGGTGATCTCCAAAGTGTGGCAGAGGACAGGACTGACCCTTGGTGATCTCCAAAGTGTGGCAGAGGACAGGACTGACCCTTGGTGATTTCTAAAGTGTGGCAGAGGACAGACGAAAGTAGAGGAGGATTGCTGGGTCAAGTCACTTGAGTTAAGGAACTGATGATGGCAGTGATGATGATGATGATGATGATGATGATGATGATGATGATGATGGTGATGACAAGTTTTGGCAGTGATGAAAAATGCAGGGACTCTGAGGCCTTCGTCATCATAATCAGCAGCATTCTTACTATTATTGTTGCCGTTGTTATCATTGTTGTTTCTTATTCGTGTTGTCGTCATCGTCATCATTATCAATATCATTATCATTATCGTTGTTGTTATTGCTGTTGTTGTTGGTGGTGTTGTTGTTGCTATTATTATTATTATTATCATCATCATCATCATCATCATCATCATTATCATTGTTGTGGCGGTGGTGTCATGATGTGGTGGTTTGTGGTCGTTATGCAGCGTAAGATGAGGGCTGACAGTACCCAACTCCTAGCGTAACAACTCTTTTCTCTTCTGAAATGAAGTCAGATCCTCTCAATGCGGAGTGGGGCTGCCTGTACATGACCCTATAACCCCTGGAAGCCAGACATTGCTCTGCTCTCACCCCATGAACTTGCCCTCTGTCACATAACATGCTGTTGGTGAAGGTATATCCACTGGGTCATCTCCAGTGTGTTCTACTCAGGAAGTCTCGCTGAGGTACATGCCCGGACCAGACGGTTTATACCCATTGCTAACTATACGAGAAGAGGCTTTTGTGCGTCCGTGGACTCATTACCTGATGCAGTCATTTCAGTTTGAACCTTGGAATGCCGGTATTCGGTTTGAAGGTCATCCCAGTGTGACTCCGGTGAGGAGGGGAATAGAGAGAGAAGGAAGGGGTGAAGGCCTAGGAAATCGATGTGGTTGGGGGTAGAAATTAGGGGGAGGCTTCGGGGAGGGTTGAGTGGTGGGAACGTCTGTTAGTACTTCTTTTTCCAGAGTCATCTTTTCTGCCACTCTTCTTCTTCTTCTTCTTCTTCTGTGTACGAAGGCTGATACTCCTGCGGACATCCCCTGTATAGGGAGTGGAGTTTTGTGTGTATGACCGTTTTTTTTTATCCCGCCATTAAGGCAGCCATGCTCCATCTTCGGGGAAGATGCATGCTGTGTGTCATTAAGGCAGCCATACTCCAACTTCGGAGAAGGTGCATGCTGTGTGTAACGTGTCATCCATACCAACTGCCAAACAGGCCTACTCTTCCCAAAGATGGTGATGGGATTTTACGTGTGTGCAAGATGTTATGCGTGCGCTCACACACGGAACCTCGGTTCATAGTCTCATTCGAAGGACTGTATGGGGAATGGAGTCAGAACCAATGTTAACTCCGAGGGAAAAATCCACCTGTACCGAAACGGCCCGGCGGAGATTCGAACCCGCAACCCCAAGATGACGAGTCTGGCACTCTACCACTGAACTATTCCGGCCCCCATTGTGCCACATGTGATGGCACTACCACAGCGCGGCTCAATCCAGCGTCCAGTCCACAGTCCTACAAACCTTGACCTTGCCCCATCGCGGCCCTGACGACAGCAATCAACAGGGGGACTCCACGTGACATTGTCCTGAGGTAACCCGGCAGAGAAGACACTGCACAGTTGCTGTGCCACTTCCATGGCGTTCAGTGGTCTCTGCTCTCATTCAATATAGGAAGGAAGCTACGCCCCCTCCCCCCCCCCTCCCCCTCCTTCCATACTGACTATAATGATTGCTTAATTAATCGAGGTGTCAACGTGAGTGAGCCTCCCCTGTCGGAGGGCGCCATCAAGTCCTGCCAAAGACAGTCCCTTGAACTGGCCAATACAGGCGACCTTCACACGAACACACCAAGGCCATAAACGTGAAGAGGGACGTCTCAAAACTGAAATCGCCATGACAACAGGACATAAAGTGTTTTAGAATTTGATTTTTTTGTTTTTCTTAAAATACTGACCGATGAGCATAAGGATGATGATGGTGATGTTCTGGAATGACAGTCTGATTGGAGACTGCATGATAGGGGCTGTCTTGTAGGCATACTTTCTTAAAATATGCAGGCACCAACCAGGTCGGGAGAAACAGACACCTGCGGTGTTGGTCATCTTTTATTACGATTGTTAGTTCAAGGGTATTCCCATTCCTCCGAGAGGATCCTGGGAAGGAAATGATGATGAGGGGGTAAGGGGGGGGCGCCTTTTGAATCCGTGTTCTCGATGCTGGTTTTTTCTTAAAAGACACGAAAGCTTTCTCCGCTCCCATCACAGTCTATTCTGTATGGCACATGTCATTTGGAACGTCTGTTTTGTTTACACTGACACAAACAGCGTCCGTTTAGCTAACGGATGATTAAACATAAGAAATAGTGAATTACTAATGTAACACCATATTGGCTATGTTTTAAATCTGCGTTTGTTTGTCTGTCTGCGCACCTGGCTGACTGTTTCGCTGTCTGCTTGTGTGTGTGTGTGTGTGTGTGTGTGTGTGTGTGTGTGTGTGTGTGTGTGTGTGTGTGTGTGTGTGTGTGTGTACACGCGAACGCCCGCTTATATGATAATTTATAGAATTCTCTCTCTCTCTCTCTCTCTCTCTCTCTCTCTCTCTCTCTCTCTCTCTCTCTCTCCCCCCCCCCCCCCCCCCCAAACCATACTACCTTCTCCTTCTTCATTTTCATGTTAATGACATGTAAATGGTAAACTGGTTTTATGTCAGTGTCAACAATCACCAGTCCTAAATGGGAAACTGGTTTTATTTCAGTGTCTGCAATTAGCAGTGTGTGACAGGACATTAAACCTGAATTACTTCCAACTAGCCAAAAAGAATCATCTAGAAACGTCAGTTGTGTATACTACTGTCGACATGTTGTCCGTGTTCTGCACGTGGCGGTGGTACATTAAGGAATCTGTCAGGTGTCGCTTCACTTCAGCCTGTCTTTGAGGGTTGTGAGTTCTTTCCCCTTAATAGTACTTTGGCATGAAGAATATGCTGAAAATGCGTTGCCAGTTTCGGGTGGTAAATTATTTTGGAAAAGATCTTCATGTTTCAGCAGGATGTTCTCTTTGAAAACAGGCTGGTCATCGGTTGCATCGTCAGCCGTCCCCCCCCCCCCCCCCCCCCCCCCCCCCGCCCACCCCCTCACCACGTGCTACCACTTCACCCCCACACTTCCTACATCACATATGCACACACACACACACACACACACACACACACACACACACACACACACACACACTCACTCACTCTTACATAAACGCACGCGCACACACACACAAGCGCGCGCGCGCGCGCGCACAGACACACACACACACACACACACACACACACACACACACACACACACACAATGCATGAATGAAAAAAAGTATACACACACACATACACACACGCACGCACGCACACACGCACGCACGCGTGTGCACACACACGCGCGTGTGCACACGCGCGCGCGCACGCACGCACGCACGCACACACACTCTCTCTCTCACGCGCTCTCTCTCTCTCTCTCTCTCTCTCTCTCTCTCTCTCTCTCTCTTTTACACACGATTTCATTTAACTATTTATTTATTCCTTCATTTACTTATTTATTCATTTATTCATTCATTCATTTACCTATCTATGTTTGTCTTAATATTCTGATAGTCGTACTACGAAAACATTCAAATTCATTTATAGTCTTGGATATCGACATTGATGAAAGGTAGTACATAATGAACCAACCGATCAACCTCCCAGCCCTCTCTTCCTTTTCATCCGTTTCGTACCAAGTCTTCCTTGGTCTTTCTCGCGCTTTTTTTTTTTTTTTTTTTTTTTTTTTGTTTAAAAAAAAAAAAAATCATTCTGATGAGGTCATCTGATGACGCTCCAGATATACCCTGACCAGCGCCATTATCGTACCAAGTCTTCCTTGGTCTTCCCCGCGCTCTTTTTGTTACAAAAAAAAAAACATCATTCTGATGTCATCTGATGGCGCTCCGGATATACCCTGACCAGCGCCATTACCTAAGACTGATCTGTGGTGATGCTTCAGGTCAGTTCATTGGTCTTATTTAACGTCTTTTCATCGCCAGATGATATTAGACATAAAAATTAACAGTTATGATTGGAACGAGGAAAAAAAAAAACAACCTACACACAGCTTATCACCTGTTTTGGTACTTTCAATTCCCATCTTATAGCTGCATATACATAGCTAAAATGCCCTAGAGGAACAAGAACTTGTTGATCTTTACAAACATTTTGCAACCTGTGACTGGAAATAGCTATGGCAATCTCAACAACATAATTATTGACCATATAGGACAGTATTGACATTATCTAAATTATTCATGACGATACCTTTCTCCTGATAAAGCAAGGTCAACACTGGGCATTCA
>JADBJO010011923.1:47500-55000 GCA_016801955.1 Conus betulinus
TTGCAGCGCCGAGCAACATAGATTAACTGCTAACATAAAAGATCACAAGGAGCTAAAGTATACCTAATGACAGGATCTGAACTATTCAAGACTTCAAGCCCCATCAGCGATCAAAAGACGAACAACGACATGAAAATGATATCCTGACAAAAAGACGTTACATTTGAAACGGGCTTTAGGTCGCAACTCCTCCATGTGACACCTGCTTCACTAATCCCATCCCACCCACCCCAAACCCGCCCCACCGTCTTCCCACGCTTCTTTTCTCAACGCCCCTCATTCACCCCTCCCCTCCTCCCCTGCCTCCCCTCTTTACCCCTCCCCAACCGTTCCCCACCCCCCACCCCTTCCCACTCCTCTCCCCACCCCACCATCCATGCTGGACAACTGTGAAAGCTTGTTCAACAACCCACCGTATCATATGTTGACAGCTTAGTGACAACAGACTTCAATCCGTTGTCGTAAGCGTTGGAATCATTCTGAAAGACCTTCTCTTTTTTTTCTAGCTAAGTCTAAAAGGCAAACGCAAACTTCACGGTGAAGAAATAAGCCAGTGTGTGCATATGAATGAGTACTTGACTACTGTAAGCCACACAGGAGTTGTGAATTCCGAAGCTATCCCCCCATTCCCATGCCCTCACTGCCAGCTCTACTACCACCTTATTGTTCTCTTTCCTTCATCGACAGCAACAACACACACACACACACACACACACACACACACACACACACACACACACACACACACACACACACACAGACGGACAGACAGACAGACAGACAGACAGACAGAGTTTTTTCTTAGATATCAATCGCACAAACACACACACACACACACACACACACACACACACACACACACACACACACACACACACACACAACAGAGTTAGATAAATGCAACGTAATATGATACAGACAGACAGACAGACAGACGCGCGCGCGCGAGTGCGCGCGCGCGCATGCGTTTATGTGTGTGTGTGTCTGTCTGTCTGTCTGTACGCGTGTGTGTATGTTTGCATGTTCGCGCACATGTGTGGAGTGTGTGTGAGTGTGCGCGCGCGTGTGTATGTGTATATGCATGTGTGTAAGTGTGCGTATATGTTTACGTGCGCGCGCGCGCGCGCGCGCGCACGTGTGTGTGTGTGTGTGTGTGTGTGTGGGTGTGTGTGTGTGTGTGTGTGTGTGTGTGTGTGTGTGTGTGTATGTGTGTTCGATGGTGTGTGTGTGTGTGCGCGTGCACGCGCGCGTACGCGCGTGCGCACGCGTTATTGTGTGTGTGTGTGTGTGCGCGCTCACGGGCACGCTGATGCATGCAAGTGCGAGTTATATATTGGCGTGTGAACACGTGTGCACACGTGTGTGTGTGTGTGTGTGTGTGTGTGTGTGTGTGTGTGTGTGTGTGTGTGTGTGTGTGTGTGTGTGTGTGTGTGTGTGTGCGCGCGCGCGCGCGTGTATGTGTGTGTGTGTGCATATATAGATGTGAGCGCGAGTGCGTGTGTGTGTACGCGCGCGGTTATTATGTGTGTTTATGTATGCGTGTGTACGCGCGTGCGTGCGTGCGTGCGTGTGTGTGTGTGTGTGTGTGTGTGTGTGTGTGTGTGTGTGTGTGTGTGTGTGTGTGTGTGTGTGTGTGCGCGCGCGCGCGCGCGCGAGTGTGTGTGTGTATGTATGTATGTGTGAGCGCTTGTATGTGTGTTTGTGCATATGTACGCGCAATCACTTGTAATCAGCAACGCTGGCAGGCATGAAATAATCCACGTAAAAAAAAAAACAACCCATATTGATCAAAGATACTCGGAATTATTCTCTGTAAGCCATTCAAGATTTTTTTTACGCGTCACTGGAAGCTCAAAGAGAAGCAATCACAAACGAATCATATTAAAAATCGTTCCCGTTACACAGACCCTCCATTCTGATCCCCCCTTCCCCCCCCCCCCCTTTCCTCTCCCCTCCACCCCCAACCCTTTCACCTCTCTTCCTCTCCTCCCCTCACCTCTTACCTTCGTCCCCACCCCAGTCAGCCCCTTTAGAGCGTGCTCACAAAGCCTCGCCCAACTAAAATGTTCACACCACACGCGAACGATTGGCACTACATATGGAGAACTGCATCCCCTTGGCTTAGAACTGGTACAGTGTTGCTCACATGTTTACATTAGTTTAGGATCATGTTTCCGCACATGGAAAGATAAAGGGTTGTTCATAGGCCTGCCTGAGAGGTTCTTTTTGATGAAATGTCGCGTCATGGAAAGGTAGAGTGTTGCTCACGTGTTTCTCCACGGCTTAGGATTAAATGTCCTCCCGTTATGGAAAGGTCAAGGGATTTTAACATGTTTGCGACTGTTTTGGGATGAGTGTCGCCTTATGAAAGGGTGAAGAGTTGTTCACACAGTTGCCACTGTTTGAGAGTAAATGTTCTCTCCCAGAAGGGTGGAGGATCGTTCACATGTTTGCCACTGTGAGAGTTAAATGTTCTCTCTTAAAAGGGTAAGGATTGTTCACTTGTTTGCCACTGTTAAGAGTTACACGTTCTCTCTTAAAAGGGGTAAAGGATTGTTCACATGTTTGCACTGTGAGAGTTAAATGTTTCTCTCTTTAAAGGTAGAGGATTGTTCACATGTTTTGCCACTGTGAGAGTTAAATGTTCTCCCTTCAAAGGGTAAAGGATTGTTTACAATGTTTGCCACTGTTTTAAGAGTTAAACGTTCTCTCTTAAAAGGGTAAAAGGATTGTTCACATGTTTGCCACTGTGAGAGCTGAATGTTCTCTCTTAAAAGGGTAAAGGATTGTTCACATGTTTGCCACTGTTCAGGATTTAATTTCCCATCACAGAAAGGTAATTTGAGGGGGTGGGGGGGGTGGGGGGGGGTCACATACTGGCCACAGTTTAGGGTAAAATGACCTCCCCTAGGATGGTAAAAGGTTGTTCACCTGTTTGCCACCGTTTAGGATTCACACACTCATCCTCTCCCATGAAAGGTCAAGGGGTGTTCTGAATACTCTATGTAATTCCTTGATCTAATGTCATCAATTTTCATTCATTTCATATCATCACATCATACACCGCACAATCATATATTCATTCATTAAATCGTTCGTAATTCATCAGTCACTGTCTCTGTCACACAAAAGGGGGAGTGAAAGGTGGGAGCACAAGAGTGACGTCTTCTCGTCTAATCCAGAACTCAGGTGTGCGTGACAATTCTAGATTTTTTCTTCTTTCTTTCTGCGTACGCAGGCTGATGCTCCTGCGGACACTGCCTCTATAGACAGGCAGTGGAGTTTTGTGTGTATGACTGTTGTTTTTTTAATCCCGCCATTATGCAGCCATACTCCGTCTCGTCTTCTTCGGGAAAGGTGCATGCTATGTGTAACTTGTCATCCATACCAACGGCCAGACTGGCCTTCTCTTCCCAAAGTTGGTGATGGGATTTTTGTGTGTGTGCAAGATGTTGTGCGTGCGTTCACACACGGAACCTCGGTTTATAGTCTCATTCGAAGGACTGTATGGGGAACGGAGTCAGAACCAATGTTAACTCCGAGGGAAAAAATCTCGAACCCACGACCCGAGGATCACGAGTCCGGCGCTCAACCAACTGAGCTATTCCGGCCCCCGTGACAATTCTATATCTGGGTGCTCATCCGCAGGGACTTGTACCCGGATATTCGAAGGTTGTCCGTAGACCTAGATCTGGATTAGCTACCTCCTTATTCTGCTAGCGGGCAGGTTGGAGGTCATCATGTAGTCATCCCGTTAGTACATCAGATCTTGGGATGTCTACTAAGCAGATTAAACACCATCTTCGCGTACCTGCCATGCATGGTTTAGAGTAAAATGGACCCAGCTAGGAATGCAAAGGGTTGTTCTCATGTTTGTCAGCGGTTTAGGATACAATGTTCCTTCATAGAAAGACTAAGGGTTGTTCAAAGTTTTGCCACCGTTTATGGTAAGAAGCCCCTTCGTGAGAAGCTAAAGGGATCTCATGTATTGGCCACTGTTTAGGGTCAATGCCCCTTCATGGAAAGGTAAAGGGGTGTTCACATGTTTAACCGCTATTTAGGGTAAAAAAAAACTGTCAAGGGAAGGTCAAGAATTATTGACATGTTTGTCATTGTTTAGAGTAAAATGCTCAGAGTAAAACAGGCAGACTGCAGGCGAACAGACAGACAGTCAGACCAACCGACTGACAGGCAGACAGACTGACAACGACACAGACAGACAGACAGACAGAGACATTCCTTTTCGCTTCATCATTCTTTCATTGACATTGTTTCAATCAGCAAAACTACTTGAACGTAGCCCGTTTTAAATAGCGTGTTCTAAGAGTTCTACAAGAACCGTTTGAAGTGTCCCTGTGCACAGTATATACGGATCAAATGCTCCATTGTATCAGCGCTAGCTTTGCCAAATACTATGGAACTCTAGCTGATGGAAGATGACATCACGTGCGTGTGGGGACTAATGTCTTGGCGTGAAGAAGGCCAAGTGCTTGATCAGAGCTGACTGATAGTCCTGCCCGGGTGTCGTTTTGCATCGGGTGTGAGGGTGTGCGTGGTTTGGGGAAGATCGGTATCGACAGACAGGGACCGGAACTCTAAGACTGGCAATGTCAGTCTTCGGGTACTTGATTAAGCCTACTGATAACTGATGGGAAAAAAAACCAGCATTGAAAGCTTTGAAACACGCAGGAGGGGTGAGGAGAGAGCGGGGGGGGGGGGGGAGGGGTATGGACGGAGAGAGAGAGAGAGAGGCGAGAGAGAGAGAGAGAGAGAGAAGAGAGAGAGAGAAACAGACAGACGGAAGGAGAGGGAGAGGGAGACAGAGACAAAGAACAGACTGTGAGAGAGAGAGAGAGAGAGAGAGAGAGAGAGAGAGAGAGAGAGAGAGAGAGAGAGGAGGGGAGAGAGAGAGAGAGAGAGAGAGACAGACAGACAGACAGACAGACAGACTGACTGACTGACTGACAGAGGGGAGAGAGAAGGGAAGACAGAAACAGTGAGAGAGAGAAACATGGAAGAGACAGAGAAACAGACAGACGGACAGAGAGGCAGACAGACAGACAGAAACAGACAGACATAAAAAAAACAGCAAAAGCAGTGTTGATATGTGGACGTCCTTTACAACCATCCCCTCGGCAACACCACTCTAGCAAAGATCCTCTTTCACACCCCCACCCCCAGCACCAACACCTTGATACACGCAGAGGAAAGAGAAATAACAAATAAAGGAATGCAAATCAGCGTTGATGTTAATCCAGCTGGAATGCAGACGTTCTTTACAAACACTCTCTCCGTACTATCACAAGCTTTCTTTTCTATGTTTGCTTTCTTTCTTTCTTTCTTTCTTTCTTTCTTTCTTTCTTTCCTTCCTTCCCTTCCTTCCTTCTTACTTTCTTTCTTTCTTTTGTGTGTGCGTGTGTATGTGTGTGTGTGTGGTGTGTGTGTTAGAGGAATTTGGATTTCAATAAACATCTTCGGGTTCATGAAATCAATGGACAGGGGAATAAAACTTTGTTTAAATCTGACACTTCTGCATTTAACCGATCGATATCTTCGTCCTGACTGAAGAAGGTCATACTGATTTGCAAGAACGTGGGTCTGGTCACACGTAATCTTCTTCGCTTTACAAACAACACGGCACCTGTATAGCTCACTCAGACTTTTTTGTCTCTCACCAACGATTTTTTCCTCCCACGTTCACCACTTTCTCAAGCACATTCTGCTCTTCACAGTCAACCCACCATACCAACACATAAATGAGAAAGTTAGAACAGATTCCAAGAAGCATGAAATAAAATGTCCGAAGAATGTCAGTATTCACATGAAATGATCGCAGCTTGCGAAGACAATATAATCTGGTTTGACATTTTTTGTGGACATACTCAACATGGGATTTAAAATTCAGCTTATTATCTATAAAAGTTCCTAAATATTTGTATGATTCAACACGTTCTACTTCAGCACCTTTGATAAAAAGTGGTGGTACAGCTTTTGGATTCTTTCTAAAATCAATCAACATTTCTTTCGTTTTTGTTACATTCAGATCAAGATAGTTATGATCGCACCAGTCAACAAATCTTTGAACCTCCTTGAAGTAAACAGAATCAGAGTTGGAAAGATCCACAAGTGCTGAGTCATCTGAATATTTAATGTACAAAGTTGAATCACTTCCTGAACAATCATTTGTGTACAGAGTAAAAAGCACTGGTGATAAAACAGTACCCTGGGGTGCGCCAGTTGAAATGACTCTGGAAGACGAAACAACACTTTGATATCGAACAGACTGTGTCCTCTGTGTAAGAAAATCAATTATCCAAAGAATGAGCTTGTTACCCACATTTATGTTAATGAGTTTCTTTGCCATCAGATGTGGTTGTATGGTGTTGAATGCTGATGAGAAATCAATAAAGAGAATGCGTACAAAGGAGGCAGGTTTTTCGAGGTGTGAAAAAGCATGATGGAGAAGTGTGAGTGTGGCATCATCTGTTGATCTGTTCTGTTGGTATGCGAACTGAAACGGGGTCTTGGTACTGTGTAGTATCTTTTTTTAAAACATAACCGAGGACAATTCTTTGACTGTAAAACATAGGAGAGCTGAGAAGCACACACCTTCAACAATTTTCCACAGATATTATCAGGGCCCATTGCCTTTCTCCCATTTAAACGTTTGAAAAAAAAACTTGTGTGTGTATGTGTGTGTGTGTGTGTGTGTGTGTGTGTGTGTGTGTGTGTGTGTGTGTGTGTGGTGTGTGTGTGTTGTATATATGTGTGTGTGGCGCGCGCGCGCGTACGCACGTGTGTGTATGTGTGTGTCTGTGTGCGCGTGCATGCATGCGTGCGTGTGTGTGCGCGTGTGTGTGTGTGTGTGTGTGTGTGTGTGGGTGTGTGCGTGCGTGCATTGAGTGTGTGTGTGTGTGTGTGTGTGTGCGTGCGTGCGTGCGTGTGTGTGTTTGTTTGCGTGCGTGCATGTATGTGAAGAAAAGGATTTTTAAAGACCTATCGCTGGCAGCCTATAGGGACCGTTGATTTCTGTTTCATTAAACAGAACCTAGGTGTAACACCTGCTGGAGTCGATTTTCGCCTCACGGTGGAGACTGATCAGTACGATCATTTCTTTTTCTTTCTTTCTTTTTGCGTACGCAGGCTGATACTCCTGCGGACACTGCCTGTATAGACAGGCAGTGGAGTTTTGTGTGTATGACCGTTTTTTATCCTGCCATTAAGGCAGCCATACTCCGTCTTCGGGGAAGGTGTATGCTATGTGTAACGTGTCATCCATTGCAACGGCCAAACTGGCCTTCTCTTCCCAAAGTTGGTGATGGGATTTGACGTGTGTGCAAGATGATGTGCGTGCGTTCACACACGGAACCTCGGTTTATAGTCTCATTCGAAGGACTGTATGGGGAACGGAGTCGGAACCAATGTTAACTCCGAGGCAAAAAAATATCCCCCTGTATCGAAATTCGAACTCACAACCCCAGGATCACGAGTCCGGTGCTC
>JADBJO010011923.1:57500-60000 GCA_016801955.1 Conus betulinus
TAACTTGTCCTAGGATTGACAGTTCATTGTTTTTCATGTTTGTTGTTGTTGTTGTTGTTGTTGTTGTTTTGTGTTTTGTTAAATTAAGGATCATAAAAATATTTTCCCCTATTTTCCCAAGGAAAACAGTTATTGTTGGTGTTCTCCCTGAGAATCAGAAACTGTTTTTCTTCCTAATTAGTTTATTATTGGTAGGGAAGACAACGAAAACAGGAAAACGGTTTAGACCCTCGGGCTCATAACTATTTTTCGTAGTTCGCGCCGACCCTCTATGTGCTCGTCATGGTGAAGAGCCATCATTACTGTTTTTCCATGATAACAACGTTCTCCTCGCGATAATACCTGTTTTTTTCTCTTCCCATAAAACAAGACTAATAGTTATCATCTCAATCAAAATAGAAAAAAAAACAATTACAATCTTCAGGAAAACAGGGGAAAGAGTTACTCTCCTAAGGAATACAGGGAAAACAGCTATTGTCTTAAGGAACATAGGGGAAACAGTTATTATCTTAAGGAACATATGGAAAACAATTATTATCTTAAGGAACATAGGGGAAACAGTTATTATCTTAAGGAACATAGGGGAAACAGTTATTGTCTTAAGGAATATAGGGGAACATTTATTGTCTTAAGGAACATAGGGGAAACAGTTATTATCTTAAGGAACATAGGGGAAACAGTTTATTGCCTTAAGGAACATAGAGAAAACAGTTTTTATTGTCTTAAGGAACATAGGGAACACAGTTATTGTCTTGAGGAACATAGGGGAAGCAGTTACTGTCTTAAGGAACATAGGGGAAACAGTTTATTGTCTTAAGGAACATAGGGGAAACAGTTATTGTCTTAAGAAACATAGGAGAAACAGTTATTATCTTAAGGAACATAGGGGAAGCAGTTATTGTCCTAAGGAACATGGGGGGAAACAGTTATTGTCTTAAGGAACACAGGGAAACAGTTACTGTCTTAAGGAACATAGGGGAAACAGTTATTGTCTTAAGGAACATAGGGGAAACAGTTATTGTCTTAAGGAACATAGGGGAAACAGTTATTGTCTTAAGGAACATTGGGGAAACAGTTATTATCTTTAGGAACATAGGGGAAACAGTTATTATCTTAAGAAACATAGGGAAGACAGTTATTATCTTAAGGAACATTGGGGAAAACAGTTGTGATCCTAGGAAAACGACTGTATAGCCTTTTGACACCACTATGCTCCCATACTCACGCTCCTTTTAACACCACTATGTCCTCATACTCACGCTCCTTTTGACACCTCTATGTTCCCATACTCACGCTCCTTTTAACACCTCTATGTTCCCATACTCACGCTCCTTTTAACACCACTATGTTCCCATACTCACGCTCCTTTTAACACCACTATGTTCCCATACTCACGCTCCTTTTAACACCACTATGTTCCCATACTCACGCTCCTTTTAACACCTCTATGTTCCCATACTCACGCTCCTTTTAACACCACTATGTTCCCATACTCACGCTCCTTTTAACACCACTATGTTCCCATACTCACGCTCCTTTTGACACCTCTATGTTCCCATACTCACACTCCTTTTAACACCACTATGTTTCCATACTCACGCTCCTTTTAACACCACTATGTTCCCATACTCACGCTCCTTTTAACACCACTATGTTCCCATACTCACGCTCCCTTTTAACACACTATGTTCCCATACTCACGCTCCTTTTAACACCACTATGTTCCCATACTCACGCTCCTTTTAACACCACTATGTTTCCATACTCACGCCCCAGCCCCCTCCTTCCTGTCCCCTTCCCGTCTCCTCTCCCTGTCCAGTCCTCTCAGTTCATCATTTTTTAATGACTCAAACCTCAATACTTTTCACTCACGTGACACATCTAGAGATATAATCAATGAATCAGTAAGGAGTGAAGGGTTGGAGGTGAAGGTCGGGTGGGAGAGGGGGAGGGGGAGGGGGCAGAAAAAAGAAAAGCAATTCACGTATTCTGGTGTTTATGCACATAGGAATCTGCAATTTATAAAGTAAAGCGTGTTGTTTTTAAACCTCAGATAAACGCCCCCCCCCCCCCCCCCCCCCCCCCCCCCCCCCCCCCCCCCCCCCCCCCATTCCCTCTTTTCTTTTCTCTTATTTCATGTCACCTATAGTTTGCTTTTTGCGTTGAAGCACAGATTTTCGTCACCACGACAGATTTTACTGTGTCGAATTCGTTCTGTTATCCCCTCCCATCCCCCCCCCCCCCCCCCCCCCCCCCAATGGGGCGTAGTGGCATACTTCAACGTCATCTTTTTTGTTTGTTTGTTTGTTTTTTTAAATAAAAGTCCTGTCCTGAACAGCGAAGACAGTATCAGCAGAGTCCAGACCACAACCTGAAGAGAACAATGGCATCTCCATGAAACACTCCAAAACCCAGGCTCCCGCATATGCGCTGGTAGACTCCATGCGTGGTGAGACATGAGCCCTAACAGGGGATCTGGGAAAGAAGGCTCCAAAGCATG
>JADBJO010011924.1:0-17500 GCA_016801955.1 Conus betulinus
GAGAGAGGAGAGAGCAGAAGAGACAACAGACAGCCAACAGAGCCGAGATACAGAGAGAGAGATGCGACTATATATATATATATATTATATATATAACGATAGAGAGAGGGAGTAGAGATAGAGATAGAGAGAGAGATAGAGAGAAAAAGAAAGAGATAGCCAAATCATTCAACCATAACCAAAACTAACCAGCAGCGAAAATCACTTCCATCGTAAGCTCTACCCCCGCCCTAAATGTCCTTCAGCGACAGTCACGTGATCACAAGCTTCAACCTAACTGCCCTGCCCACAAAAGAGACCGAGCACAACATAAACACACACACACACACACAGAGCCTCTGACCACGTCACACGCACATACACACTACAACAACCAAAGCCCACAATCAAAACAAACACACACACACACACATACAACCCACGCGTGCACACGCGCAGATGAGCACACACACACATGCACACACAGTCATACACTCACACAACTCACACACAAACACACACATACACCACACACAACACACACACACACACTACACACAACACCACACCATACCACGTATGCACTCATGTGTGCCCACACACACACACGCACACACACACACACGACCACACAGCACACACACACACCACACGCGCGCGCGCGCTCATACACGCATCACACACACCACACCACACCACAACACACAACACACACCCCCCCCACACAACACGTTATACACCATGCACACAACCTACGCACACACACACACCACTACACACACACACACCACCACACACACAACACATCCACACACGCCACACACACACACACAACCCACACACACACACACACACACAACACACAACACTAACACATACACACTATACACACATGCTCCCGCGTGCGCGCGCGCGCACCCACACACACACCCACACACACACACACACACACACACCACGCACGCACGCACTCACACAACCGACACTCACACCATCACACACCACACACGCCATAAGGATACACACCCACACCACACACACACACACACACACACACACACACACACACACACACCCCATACCTACGTAACACAGCCACCACACACACACACCCAACACAACACCCCACACACCACGTCACCCACACACACACACACACACACACGTTATTCCTCACACACACACACATCACCACACCCAGCACCCACCGCTCCACACTCTCTCTCTCACACACACAAACCATCACACACACACACACCACACCACACACACACACCCACACACACACCTACACACAGAGACCTCACGACACACCACACACACCACACCCACACACCACCCACCACTACTAATGATAATAGATATATCATTATATATTATATAAAATATAGTATAAATATTAATATAATATATGAGTTGGCTGCCTTAATGGCGGTTTTAAAAAAAGCGTTCACACACAAAAATCCCACTTCCTGTCTATACAGGGAGTTCCGCAGGAGTTCAGCCGAACATTTGGGAACTAAGAAATAAAAGTGGATAACCGGCAGGGCATCGATTTCTTTACTTTCGTGTCCGGATTATATATATAGATATATTATAATAATAGAGAATATACATACATAGATATATATATAAATTATAATATATATATATATATATACGGATACCCAACACCCAGCACAACACCGGCCACACGCACCCACACCACAACACACACACAACACTCGCTCACTCCCGATCCCACACAGGCCCAAGCAGTGAAGCAGCAGCAGAAGTGCATTGATCTCCAATTCTCCATGAGTTCGAAAGGGACGCATCCCGTTATCTTTGTGTTGGGGAAAAAAAAGCGATCGGCTGCTTCACAAAATGGTCATAAATTGCAGGATTGTGCGAAATCCACTCGAAATGGGCTCAATGAAAGCCTTCATAATGAAGCCAAACCAAACGAGAGCGAGAGAAGAGCGCGAGAGAGAGAGAGAGAGAGAGATGTGGAGCAGAGAGATGACTCTAGTGCCAGACACAGACTGACCTAGAAAACAAGGCAGAAGCGAACAGCGACAGACCGACATACAACGAGTACAGAGAATCGAGAAATATCCGAGGAGATGTAGAAAGAGTAGAGGACCAGTCGCGCCAAGGGAATCGTAGAGATAGAGCGCGAGAGAGAGAGAGAGAGAGAGAGAGCAATAGACGGACAGACCAGACCAGGTCAGGCATCGGCATTACAGTTACATGGCAGCCAGTCATCGCAGGCAGGACCGTAACTGACGGACTGACTCGAGCATGACACACAACATGACAGCAGACTACGACAGACCTCAGGCGGCATACATCCGGGCAGTCATATTCCGCGGCAGCAGACTGACGGACTGACGAGGATCAGAACAGACATACAGACCGGTCACGACAGACAAGGCTAGGAACGACAGAAGACAGAGAGATAGCAAACAGACGACCAAGACACGACAGATGAACAGAGGGACTAGTGAATGTGCGACATTTTTCTGTCAAAGAAAGACCATTAATTTTACATTCAGAGATGATGAAATGTTTGTCGAGGTTCGCTCAACCATCGACTTACCTAGACCCCATAACCATGACGCAGAAGGTTAATATGAATTTTGTTTCTTCTTCTTCTTCTTTCTTTCTGCGTACGCAGGCTGATACTCCTGCGGACACTCCCTGTATAGACAGGAAGTGGAGTTTGTGTGCGTATGAACGTCTTTTTTTATACGCCATTAAGGCAGCCATACTCCATCTTCGGGGAAGTCAACATGCATCAACATGAATATTGCATCATCAAATCATATTTGTCTGTGTGGTACATAGGCACACATGCATATGAATGGATGATTATGTGTGTGTGTGTGTGTGTGTGTGTGTGTGTGTGTGTGTGTGTGTGTGTGTGTGTGTGTGGTGTGTGTGTGTGCGCGCGCGCGCACATGTTGTGTGTGTGTGCGCGTGTGTGGGTGTGTGTGTGTTGTGTGTGTGTGTGTGTGTGTGTGGTGAGTGAGTTTGTGTGTTTGAGAGAGAGAGGAGAGAGAGAGAGAGAGAGAGAGTCAGACAGAGAGACAGACCGACAGTACGCATTGACAGAAACAGAGATACAGAGGGAGTCAGTAACAGGAACAGAGGATAGAAACAGAGATAGAGGCAGTGAGACAGACAGACAGAGAGAGAGCGAGAGAGAGAGAGAGAGAGAGAGAGAGAGAGAGAGAGAGGAGAGACAGCCAGGGAGAGAGGAGAGAGATAAAAGCCGGCAGACAGAGGCAGACAGACAGGACAAATAGGCAGAGATAGACAGAGACACAGAGACAGTGACACAGATAAGAAAATAGACAGAGACAGTGAGAGAGACAGAGAAAGAGAGAGAGAGAGGCGAGAGAGAGAGAAGAGAGAGAAGAGAGACAGACAGACAGGACAGACAGACAACAAAAGACAGGAGACAGACATACAGAAGACAGACATACAGACAGACATACAGACAGACAGAGAGGTGATGTGAGATGGCAGACAGGGAGACAGATAGACAGGGAGATAGTTACAGAAAGAGAAGGAGAGAGTGAGATGGAGAAAAATAAGGATGAGAGAAAAGAGAGAGAGAGAGAGAGAGAAGAGAGAGAGAGAGGAGAGAGAGAGAGAGATGACATGAACATAGGAATATTTTAGGAATTTATTTGGCGCTTGCCTAATGGCAGCCATTAAAAAAAAAAGGGAAAAGAAAGAAACGAGAGAAAACAAAAGACACCAGCAAGCCGCCCTAGCACAGTGGTCAATGTCACAGTCAGCCAACTGGATGGTCGTCGGTTCGAGCACTGACGGCGAGGGTGTACTATAGTCATGGCAAGAGAGAGAGAGAGAGAGAGATAGGAGAGAGAGAGAGGAGAGAGAGAGAGAGAGAGAGAGAGAGAGAGAGAGACGAACGACAAACACACACGGAAGATAAACACGGGAGGAAAAAGAAAGAAAGAAAGCAAAACAGACGAAATAAAACCATGACAAAGTGGACTCGACAGGGAAATCACTTCCATTTGATACGCAACAACACGGCCATAAATTTCCTTAAGAGAGACAATAACCTATCGGAACATTTACACATCGCGCGTGCACACACACATAAACACACACACACACACACACACACACACACACACAACACACACACACACACACACACACACACACACACGCTCGCGCGCGCGCGCACATCGCACACACACACAATACACACACATGCACGCACACACACACACACACACACCACACACACACCACACACACACACACGCACACACATATAATTTATACACACCCACCCACCTAACCAAAACACACACACACACACACACACACACACACACACACACACACACACACACACACCACACACACCACACGCACACACACACACACACACACACACACACACAACACACGCGCTGCGCGCGCGCGCGCAGCGCGCGTGTGTGTGTTTGTGTGTGTGTGTGTGTGTGTGTGTGTGGGTGTTGTGTGTGTGGTGCGTGTGTGTGTGTGTAGAGAGAGAGAGAGAGACAACGACAGACAGAGAGAGAGAGAGAGAGAGAGAGAGAGAGATAGAGAGAGAGAGAGGAGAGAGAGAGAGAGGCAGCAGCGAAGCTTCACTTTGTCTCCGTGTTTCCATGATTTCCATATTTCTGAACTGAATGGAGTCTGAAACACTGTGATCGAGGTACAAAGCAATCGGGCCATTGTAACGTAACATCAATAGATGCCAGAAATTGGGGAAAACGTTTGAAAAGCTTCCAGTCAAAGGTTCATTTAAAAACCAAAGCAAATCAGAGAGAGAGAGAGAGAGAGAGAGAGAGAGAGAGAGAGAGAGAGAGAGAGGAGGGTAAAGAGGGAGGGAGACAATAAACAGACAGACAGACAAGTAGACAGGTAGGGGAGATGGGTAACATAGAATTAAGAATGCAAGATTCACCGGATAGAGAGAAACTGGCAGAGAAAAAAAAAACCCCAGAGACTGATTATTAAGTTGAAGTGAGAGACAGGGGGACAGACGTGGAGAAAAAAGCGAGAGAAGACTCCGAAAAGACATGCCTCATATCCTGCAACTGGTGTGAAAAGCCTTCAGTAAAAGGTTCATTAAAACTGAACCAATCAGGCGCAAGATATCATATATATATATATATATATATATATATATATATATATATATATATATATATATATATATATATATTGATTGTCCCTTACATTTTATACTGTTTGCGTAATGTTTTTTTAGTTTTCAACCACTTTTTTTTTTTTCCTCTCCAAACTTTCGTTTTGTTTAATTCTATTACCTTTCGCTGGCTGCTTTGGGGGTGCTGTTGCATTCTTTTCCGAACCCTTGGCGGTCGGAACACCACAGAATTATGGACTGTGGTGTGTCTCTATCTGACGCCAAGAGCACAGACACAATCAGCCGTGTCTCCCTGATGAGTCCGATCCAGCGGACGAAAGGCCTCGGAGCAGGCGACACATATAGATCTGTCTTCGGGAGGGATTGTGATAGATAGTTTCTTCATGCAGCTAGTGAAGGGGTTTTTCATATTTATGATATACATTTTCCATTAAAGCAAATCTTAAAACCTGGGACAACAACTTGTTTCAAGGTTCTTCCTCTCTTCAGGTCCCGTGCCAATCCCCTGCTATGACCTCAATTGTATATATATGTTTTGAATTGTGAGTTGTAGTTCAATTTCAACTCTTGCGTTCAATGTTGCCATACTAGATTTGGAGCCAGGAGCCGGCAGGCTGATAAGGGGAAGTTATATGTATATGTGGGTCATAACGAAGAATAATACGTGTGGAGGCCAGATGTGGATCGAAGTTAACCTCTTGGGGGAAGATATTGGACAAAAAGGGTGGAGGTCGGTTCGAGACCACTGATATCCTGGTCAGGGGAGATATGTTAAAATGTGCGGTGGGGCGCATGGGAGGTGGGATCGACCTGTTTGCAAACCCGACCAAAGCGATATGGGGTGTGGAGGATACCAGGGGGGGCCTTTGTCCTGGCCTCGGGCGGGGGCGTCGTGCGCCTGAAAAGTCTAAGGGGTACCAGGGCAAGAAGTGCAGTAGATGGTCAACGTGGAGGGTGATACGCCTTTTTGAGAACAAGAGGCGCGGTGGAGACGGTTTGCAGAACAAGGCAAGCGGGAATTATGCGCCAAGCGATAAGGAGCATCGGTGGCAGACGCTGGACTACCGCTGGGGTTTCCCTGGGATAAAGTTTGGGATATTGTAGAGCAAGGGGGGAGAGCTCAGAGACGTTACACAGATAAGGGTGACAGGAGGTTGTTGGGTAGGTCGGGAGTGTTGAGGGGAGAGCAGAGTCTAAGGATTAACAATCCAAAGGTAGTTGAACTGACGGTGGGGTTGGCGGCGAGGGGTATTGGGAAAGGGTTTGGGTGTTTGAAACAGAGGCTATGCGTGCTGGGTTATGGGCTAACCGCCTCGATGTGTTGTCCCCGTGCTGCCAGGCCAGCGGACCTCTAGGTAGCCCGACCGTGTTGCCCAAGTGATTGTCTCCCATTTCGGAACAAGACAAGACAGAGGCCCCCGGAGCAGAATCAGCGGGCAGGGTGTGCTGGCACCACATAGGACCCTGGTAGGACGGCAAAAGGGGACTCTGGCTAGAATGGGCACATAGAGCTGGAGGACAGGGGAGGAGGGCGGGGGAAGAGGTGCCTGGGGTTGATGGGACGAATGGGGGGGGGGGGGAGGGGGGAGGGATGGGAGGGGGGAGGGGGGGAGGGGGGAAAAAGGGGGAGAATGGGGGAAAAGGAGGGGGGGGAGAAAAAAAGAAAAAAAAAAAGAAAAGACAAGGGGAGGTGGGGAGAGGGGGGGGGGATGCGCTTGTTGGTTTTTGGGGTTGCGTGGATATGATTTCCCAATTCTGAATTTGGGTCATGCGTCATATAGTGGGGCGTTAAAGGCTACGACCTATCTGTCCTGAGCAATTCTTCAGTGAGGAGGGTGGTACAAAAAGCCAACTCCGCCACAATGGCGAATGCATGATTAACGGGGTGTGTTCGTTTTGGTGTGGTTTTAATGTCGTGAACCAAGGTGGGGATTGGCATCGTTGACAGTCAATAAGGATTGATTTCCGAAAGGTCGAAGCGAAATGTGAATTTGGCGGGGCACTACGATGTTGTGCGAGGGAACTGGGGCTTGCTTGACCTTTGGGCCTGAGTTCAGGGGGACGTATTTGGGGGAATGAATCATATCCCTCCATTGTTGTTGGTGGGGGAAAAGAGTAAGGGTTGTGTCGGGTGGGTGGATGGAGAAGGCTTCTCTGTGGGGCCTGGGGGCGGCCGCCATCCGATCACAGCGGTCGAGTATAGGGCAAGGGCCACAGTGTGGGGCATTCGGGGGCTTCGTTGGCCGGATGGGTAAACAGGGAGGCGCCCGCGCGCTGGCAGGCGCGGGTGGTTAGAAGGGCTTTGGGGGGGGAGGTGGGGGCTGAGACTGCTGCGGTAGCTTTCACGTCCGGGGGAGGGAAACAGGATGGTAAAAAGGACGGTTGGGCGGGCGGCTGGTGACAAGAGGGGGGGTGGGTGGGGCAGCATGGGGAGGCGCAGGATAGGCGGGGGAAGAAGGGGGGCCTCTCAGAGATGGGGTGGAAGTTGGCGATTGTACTTCCTAAAGTGAAGGGAACAACAGACTTTGGGGGGGAAAAGAGGGTCCTGCCGGCGTCCCGGTCCCGCGGCCGCCGCAAGACTAAAGGCGCCTCCGGGCTATTTCTTCGGCAAGAACGGGGGGAGAGGGCGCCAGGGAGGGATAACCAGATGTTGCTGGCTTGGCGTGGGGGGCCGCTGGTGGGCCGGGAAGGAGGTGAAAAAGCGCTCGCAAAGGTGCTGAAATTGCAGGAATGACAATTCCCCCGCGTGGCTGAAAGTGCTCGGGCCCGCGGGGTGGGGGGTGGGGGTGGGTGGGGGGGCAAGGAGCTCTGGGAGGTAGGCTCCTGGGTACAGAGGAGGTGGGGGGGGGGGGGGGGGGGGGGGGGGGATAGGGGAAATGACGTGCGGGCAGGCGCCATGGTTTGCCAAAAAAGGTACGAGCCAGTGGTGGAAAGGCGCTCGACAGTGGGAAAACGGTCTCGGGCAGGAAGTATAAATTTTCGGGGATTTGGTGTTCAGAAAAGTCCAACCCTGGGAAAGGGGGTTGGAGGGGCGGGCAGCGTGAGAAAATAATGATTAAACAGCAAATCTTAAACTGAACACAAAACTTGTGTTCAAAGAGAATAAGAGAACTTACTATTTCGTTTCCTTCCTCGCTCAGTCCCTGCCCATCCCCTCTCGTGGACCGGACCCCTCGCCTTGTATCCTATGTTTTGAAATTGTCGTTGTAGTTCATTTATTTAATGATGTGGCACGTGTTTGCACGGTGTGGGGGTCCCTGTAAAAGGGTGTGTAAGCTTGCTTATAGGGTATTAATTTTATGAGGGGTCCTATCAGGGTTGCTATTGTCTGGTTATAATTTGTTGGATACAAACTTTTCCGTTTGTGACTGCAACGTCCCTACGATTTATTCAACTCTTGCGTTCATGGTGGCCAGACTAATTTGTCATAGAATCATCCCCTGTTTCTGTTATCAACAGATTACATCTTTTTGTGTTATTGTTGTAGTGCCGCTGGTTTTCTTTCTGTATTACTGTTGCCATGTAATTTAAAATCTGTATTTGTTTTACTTGAGAAGCCATAGCATGTTTTACCCAACTTACTACCCTCCGTTTTGTGTTTGTACTGGTTCATTCTTAAGATTTGGTGCTTGTGAGTATGGCATACCCTAGGCTTTGATTTGTTTTCCTTCCTGTATATCCCTATGTATGTCCTGGTGCCGGTTTTTCGGTGTCACAGACAGTGCTTTATAACGATTTATCAAGAACATTGGTTGTCGAGGGCAATGCTCTTGGATTTGTTGCAATGCAGTTTTTTCCGTTTTCCACCCTCGTTTTGACATTGGTTTTTTCTTCTTTTTGTTTGAACCCGCGTCTTAGGATGGTTTATTAATAAGAGTTGCCTAACAAAAATAAGATAAAGTTTGACAGGTATCTAATTGAATATATAAAAAGTTTCGGGTCTTTCTGGAACGTATCTGTTAATAGTTAAAGAAGCTTTTGCCAGAATGCGATGGTTTTCACCCTACCGGATCATATGGTAGGGGTTGGACAGGTTCTTGTCCTTTCCCCTTCCGCTTGCAAAAAATAATCTGGTGCTACTGCCACAGGCAAAATTCTAGATTAGTGTCTAGGTGGTAACGCAAAAAGGGGGGGGAAAACGAGAAAAAGGAAGAAAAGGGAAAAAAAGAAGAGTTCACGGGTTCGTTAATTTCCAACTTGTATTGTATCCCGTTTTTAACAGGCTGTCTGGTAGTCGTTGCGTGCAACGTGAATAATTTCTTCGGGGGCAGGAAAGGAAAGGGCGGATAACCCCGTTGTATTCTCCCCTTTTGGTATGTGTTTGTATGAGGGTGGGTGGGGATCGCAGAAAAAAAATGGACTTTACATAGAAGAAAAAAAGGTAAGAATCACAGTAAGGGGTTTGTATTGTCTGTAGTGGGTTAATGGAAATTTAGGTCGAGAATAAAAATTTAGACGGTTACATCCCCAAAGGAAGTAGTGGACTACTTACGAAACGGTTGGTTTGGTGGCTTCTATTGACTTCGTTAAGGGTGGTTTAGAAAACAAGGGCAGAGTTGCGTGCTGAATATTTCTTTGTTTTATGGGCAAAGATTGCGACCGCGCTAGTGTTGGTCCAGTCCCAAATCCGCGTCCCCTCTGTATACCCGAACTGGGTGTGCCCAAGTATTTTCTGCTTTCTGACATAGCAACAGGGCCAACAATGCCCCGCACGAGCCGCAAGGGGGCGGCACCATCAGAGAAACACATGAAGCCGCACCCAGTGTGACGTCAAAAGGGGAAGCGGCGGTTTGTGTTTGTTTACAGAAAGGCGCCGTTATTTATTTGGTACCGAGTTTTTTTTTTGCGTGCCTATATTTCCCATCTGACTTTGGAATGTGGTCAATCTCAGTATATTTGCGGTAAATTCCTAAAGCTTTTCTGATCCATTCTTCATTGATTGAGGTGTAAAAAATGCTAAAAAATGGCCACAATGTCAATAGCGATAAAAGGGTTTGTTGTTTCTGTTTTGTTTGTTTAAAAGAATTTCTGGTCTGGCCATTTGCACACCTCAGAAGTAATTTTCCAAGGGTTCAGATTCAAATTTGATTTGGTGCGGGTCCGCTACTTTTTTCTAAGAATTGTGCTTTGCTTTCTACTCCGACTTGCACCTAGTTCAAACTTGTGTGGATTGAATTCAGTCTACATGTGGGTTGTTTTGGGAAAAATTAGGTGTGTGTCTTTTAGTGTGTATGATGCTTCATGAGTTTGCTTCTTGTTTTTTTGCCGTGGTTTCTTCATATATATATATTATCTATATATATATAATATATATATTCATATATATTAATATATAGATATATATTTATTATAAACCGCTGAGTAAGGAGAGATGACGGAGACCATACAGACAGACAAAGATAGAGACATAGACACACAACAGAGAGAGGAGAAAGGGTTGACAATGGGAGACCACGCAGTAGACAAGCAGTACAGACGACAAGGACAGACAGACAGACAGAGAGATAGAGAGAGGAAGAGGAGAAGAGGAGATAGAGAGAGAGGAGGGAGAGTAGAGAGAGAGAGAGAGGAGAAGAGAGAGAGAGAAATGGCTATACAGACAAGTAGATGCGAAAAGCGGCAGAACAGAAGCTTCATATTTTATTCAGATAAAAGATTCATTAAAACTGAACCACATCATAGAAGAGGACGAGAGCTAGAGAGAGGAGCGGGGGGGGTGGGGGGGGGGGGGGGGGGGTGGGGGAGGGGGGGCTCTTGGGGGGGGGGGGGGGGGGGGGGGGTTGGGGGGGGGGGGGGGGGGGGGGAGTGGGACAGAGGAGGAGAGAAAAAGAACACAGAGAGATAGAGAGTAGAGCGAGAGAGTCAGCCCATACAGCACAGAACAGACACATACAAAACAGAAAATCAGACAGGTGCATATAGAATGGCGTAGCCGCAGCAGAAGCTGTCCATTTATATCATATCTCCATTCTTTCCTCTGTGATATTCCTTTTCTTGCTAGCTAAGGATTCTGACACACATTGTTCGAAGTAAAAGCAATCAAATCATCATTTCAACGAATACGGACTCGTTAAAAATCATGTAGCAAAAAAAAAACGAGACTTTCAGTAATGGGTTAGCGGTTTAACAACCAAACAAATCAACCAGAGTGAGAAGAGAGGAGAGGAGAGGGAGGAGTAGAGAGAGAGAGAGGAGAGAGCGAGAGAAGAGAGATCAACACACACGGAGAGGGGGAGACGAGAGTGACAGACAGAGTAGGAGGAGATGAGTAGAGAGAGGTAGAGGAGCAGAGCCAATAGACATGGAGGATAAAATGGTGAATTCTTACAATTTCTGTCAATGAAATACCAACCATATTAAAAACACATTTAGATATCTCACATTATAGAGATCGCCCACCCAATGACTGGTCCGATGGAAAGACACCCCACTCCCAAGACTCAGAAATGCCAGCCAGCATGCATCAACACGAATTTGCATGATGAAATCGTATTTGTCTGTGTGACACGGACGTACGTTATACAGGCATATGTATTGTGGGAATATCGTGTCGGGTGTGGGTGGAGAGATAGAGAGAAGAGAGAGAGAGAGGAGAGAGAGAGAGGAGAGAGAGGAGAGAGAGAGACAGACAACGACAGCATCCAGAGATAAAGACAAGAAATAGAGACAGAAGCAGGAAGACTGTAGACAGAGGAGAACAAAGAGAGACAGACAATGGCACACAAACAACAGACCAGAGAATGGGTGACAGAAAGACCAGAGGGTGGGGTATCAAGAAAAAAAAAAGGATGAAAGAGAGACAGACAGACAGACAGACAGACAGTCTTAATGACTGACATACATACAGACAGACAGATAACTAGATAGACAGAGACCAGACAAAGACTGAAACAAAAATAGTGAATGACACAGACAAAGGCAAAAAAGAGGGAGACACAGACAGACAGACCGACAGACATAAGACGGACAGATGATTCGCGATCTGAGAAGGGGACATAATCATTGTAAGATCTGTTGGCACTTGGTTAATGGCAGTCATTAAAAATAAATATATATAAAGAAAAAGAAAGAACTAAAGAAAAAAAAACACCATCCACGCTAGTAAGTGGTCAATGTCACAGGCTGCCGGCTGGATGGTCCGTAGGTTCGAGCACTGACGTTGCGGTGGTTACAATAGACAAGACAGCCGGAAAAATGGTCGTGGTCGAGAACTTTGCGTAGGTACAAAGCCATACAGTAAAAACAAGAGAAAAAGAAAGAACACGGGAGGAAATACACGGTAGAAAGAAGAAAGAATAAACGAAAGGAACATGTGACAAAGTGGACTCGACAGAGAAAATCACTTTCATTGAATACGCTACACGGTCATAAATTTCCTTAAGAGACTATCGCAACATTAGACCAACATTAGACCAGCGCGCACGTGTGCTCGCACGCTCCGCCATCCGCATAGTAAGCACGCACTCACTGCAACACGCAAACGCACGCACGCACACACACACACCCACTCCACACACACACACACACACACGCACACACACTCACACGCCACTCGTCGCTGTCACGCGCGCGCAAGCAGACGCATCACACGCGCACACACACAACACACACACACCACACACAATCACCACACACACCACACACACACAGTCTTATGCACGCCCACCACCCCCGCACCCACACCACACACACTACACCCACACACCACACAACACACACACAAAAGACTCCGCACGTGCCGCGCCACGCACTCAATCACAAACACCCCACACACACACACACCACAGCACCCACACACACACAAACCCACACACGTATGCATGCACCACACCACACAACCACACACACCCACCTAATGCAGACCACACACACCCAACACACACACACACACACCACCCAGCGGAACTTCAATGGCAGCACCACCACCCTACACAGCACCCACACAAACACACACACACAACCACGACATCCACACACACACACAAATCGCACATCACTCCACCACGACGCGCTCCCGCACACACCACACACACCCCCAACCCACAGCAACAGACACACCCCAACCCACACACACACCACACGATGTACTTCACACCACACACACACCCACAACACACCCACACACACACACACACACAACACACACCACACACCCACAACACACACCCATCAGATACAGAGACCCATAGATAGAGTTCAACCGTAAGATGCTTAGCGCCAGCATAAGCTGTCCGTTTCTCTCTCCTTCGTGATTTCTACATGGTATTATGGACTCTAAAACACTGTGATCGAGGTAGAAGCACTCGGCTTTTGAACAAAACGTCACTACTTGTAAGAAATGGGGAAATCGTGTGAAAAGCCTTCAGCAAGGCGGTTCATAAAACCCAAACCAAATCACGTGTAAGACAATTCTTCCCTTTATTTCCGAGGATAATATATTTAATAACAGCGGCTGAGAGAGAAAACGAGAGAGGAGAGAGAGAGAGAGAGAGGATAGAAGAGAGAGAGAGAGAGAGAGAGCGAGCGAGAGACCGACAGACAGAGACAGACAGCACATACATACAGAACAGACAGACACAGACACATATAACTGACTACGAATAGTTTACCGCAGCAGCCAGAGAGGGAGGCAGAGCCAGATAGACAGAGAGAGATGGTGCGTGCTTCCATTTCTGTCAAGGAAGACCCTTTACATTCAGAGATATGATGGCATTTGCCAAAGCTCATCCACCCGATAACTGACCCATGGAAACCCCATACCCAGGACTCCCCGACTGTCCAGCATGCATCAACATGAATATTGCATCATGGAAATCATATTTGTTTGTGTAACAAAGTACATATCAATATGAGCTGGATTTAGTGTGAGGGGTAGGGGAGGGACTAATGGAGAGAGAGAGAGAGAAAGAGAGAGAGAGAGGAGAGAGAGAGAGAGAGAGAGAGAGAGAGAGAGAGAGCAGATAGACAGACAGGCAGACAGACTGACTGGACAGAATTAGAAACAGAGACAGAGACAGAGAGCGACAGACAGACAGACAGACAGACAGACAGACGGACGGACAGACAGAACAGACCAAGGAGATAGAGAGATGCTGAGTTACTACATTTTCTGTCGAGAAAGACCATTTACATTGAGAGATATCGCAGACACAGAAAAACTAAGAGATAAAGAATGAGTGGCAGAGAGAAAGGCGGATGGGGAAGGAGATCGAGAAAAAGATAGGGGTAAGGAGAGAGAGAGAGAGAGGAGAGAGAGAGAGAGGAGAGAGAGAGAGAGAGAGAGAGAGAGAGAGAGAGAGTTTGGTTCACAAATCCATGATTGCAGTGTTTCTTTGTCGTAAAGCATAAAAGATATACATGGCTAACTTTCGGATCAGTGAAGCTGATCCATTACGAAGAAGAGTTATATAGGACTGTTCAATTCCACCTAGATACTTTGAACGGATTCCAATATACAATGGGCAAATGTGTATAAAAAATGTTGTTCATCTTCAATAACTTTGCAAACTGGACATGTAAAGTTTCTGTTTTCGCCAAACATCGTTCTGAGTGAAGAGCCATTAATTTGGCAATACCCCCAAGTCTTAATTTACCAACCCATCTCGGAAACATCTTTTGTCAACGAACTGAAAGTATCCTTCACTTTCAAATGACTGTTTGAAAAGACGGTAGGTACTATAAAACGTCTCCATTCATAACTGAACTATGCCATTCTTGTTGATAATTGTCTATCAAACGCTGTTTAAACAAGGATAAAAAATGATTGTTCACACCCTACTCCTTGGTTAAACCAAGCATATCCAAATCCCATTCTAAATAGTGTATTTCTAACCAAACTAACCCAGCATGGTTTCCCTTGGTCATCTAAATTTTTTAAGCATAATATAAGCCTGTTTCGGTATCCTAGACAAGTCCATCTTTAAAATTTTCAACCAGTACTTGATACATCTAACCGAACTATTTACATAAAGAGGAAATCGCCCGGTTTCACCAAGGACTAACTTATTTGGTACTTTCAAGGGGATTTTCAAAATCGTTTACATGCAAACATGTGAACTTTTTCAATGTTCTCCAATCTGTGTAACCCCCCAAATTCAGCAGCATACATCAACACGGGTTGTACTTGTGTATCAAAGATTTTGAAGAAAACACGATTTTGAAATATCATATAGTCTTCCAACGTGCATTACGCATTCATACACGCTCTTCTGCCCTTGGTCGCCAGAGGATCAACACATTTGTTTAAAGTCATTCTTGTCGTAAAAACAAATCCAAGATAGTTATATTCATTGACCACTTCTAGTTTCACTTCATCTAAAGTCCACTTTTCATACTTGCCTAAGAATCCCCCCTTTAACGAAAACCATAATCTTAGTTTTATCTTTATTAATCTTCAGAAACATGATCTTGCAAGCATCATTTAATATATCAATTTGGTTTTGAAGACCTCTGGCAGTACAGGACAAAGAACAATGTTATCTGCGAACAAAAGTAAAAATAGTTCACAAGACCAGGCAACAACTGTATCCCATGTAACCCATTATCATTCACGTGGTTTGCAATCTCATTTATAAAAAGTGAAAAAAGTTCAGGGCTTAAAATGCACCCCTGTCTCAGACCAACAGGACAATCAAAAAATTCTGTTAAGTGTCCATCAGTTCTTACACAGGAAAGTACTGATTTATAAACACAGCCACTACAGCCTTCATGAATTTTCCATTTATGCCAGTTTTTATCAAAACTTCAACAGGTTCATGTTGCACAGAATCAAAAGCTTTTTTTTAAATCAACGAAGCATGCATAAAGTTTAACACCTCTTTTAGAAAAGCTTTTCTCTCTCTATTATTGCATTTAGGTAAAAATATGATCAAATGTCGAATAACCTTTTCTAAATCCAGCCTGGATTTCTGTCAATATTTTTATTTGTTTCAATCCAATTTACTAGTCTTTTTGTTGAGAATCATTGTGTAACACTTGCTCATTAGGCTTAAAAGGGAAACCCCTCTGTAATTGTCAGTCAGTGTTTTATCCCCCCCCTTTTAAAAATCGGAACAATAATTGCTTTACTCCAAATCATCAGGGTAGAGACCCTGATTGAAAAGCGTATAAATAGCCTTGTCATAAAGGAACCGAAAAAATCATCATCACCCAGTTTTAACATTTCTGGAACAATTTCGTCAATACCATACGCTTTTTCCCCGTTTTCAATTTTCGAAGGGACCCGAGGACTTCCATTTCACTTATAGGTATACTTAATTCTTCACAGCTACAGTCTTGGTTTTCAAGAGTCAAACTATTTACTTTTATTGCTGGGATGTTAAACAGTTTTTTTGGAAATGTTCAAACCACTGCCTGTCTGATATTTCTGGGCTCAAGTTAGTCTTCCTTCTTCCTGAAAGTTGTCTAATCTCTCTCCAAAAATGATTTACTGTCTTTGCCCAGAGAAGCAAGCCGTAAAGCCTTTTCTCGTTTAGAGCTACGCTTTTTCTGTTCCAAAAGTGATTTATATTCTTTTCGATTCTGAACATATTTTCTTCGGTCATCAGGATCTTTCTTTTGTCTGGCTACAGTTAGTGAAAGTCTTGTTTTCTTTTTTGGACTGTTTGCACTCTAGATCAAACCATTGAGGGTTACTGATATTACTCCCAACATAAACACGCTTCTTCATGCAGTCACTACAAGAGACTAAAGTACTAGAAAACAATCTCACCGCTTCATTGATGTCAGAATCTATTAATCTTAGAGCTTCAGAAAACAAATTGTGAGCTTCAGCTGAGTGGCACTGGTCTCTAAACTGTTTGTTCGAAAGCAGGATTTCCAAATGCGTTTTTCTATCCACTTCTTTTCCCTGATATTATTACTTTTAGACAATTTTATCTTGTCGCATACATCTTTGGATGCTAACAGTTTAATACAAACAGGTAGATGTGGTGAGTCGATGGTTGACAAAACACGCAAAGACGTAACACAATCTTGAAGAAATAATTCACTGGAAATTATGAAATAATCAATAGTACTACTACGCACCCGCACTTGAAATGAAAGTAAACGAATCATCATCAACCCATATTGGACAAGGCCATTGGCAATAACACAATCAAAAGTAGTACACAAATCAAGTAAATCTTTCCCGAAACCGGATACTTCTGTATCATCTGACTCTGACTTTCGTGTAAACATGTCATCTTTTTTGATCATTATATAATGATTTCCCGCGTGCACATATCAAAAAGTGTATCACATAATCTCGCATTCTCACATCCAGTCCTCGCATTCATATCACCACACATGATAAGATGAAAATCTTCAAATCTTTCATATAAATCAACTAAACATTGCTCAATGATTTCCACTCCA
>JADBJO010011924.1:20000-27374 GCA_016801955.1 Conus betulinus
AGAGAACGAGGAGTGGGAAAGAACATGCGTCATAATCCTCACAATCGTGTGAAAAAACCTTTAGTGAAAGGTTCATTAAAACTGAACCAAATCAGAGAGAGAGAGAGAGAGAGAGAGAGAGAGAGAGAGAGAGAGAGAGAGAGAGAGAGAGAGAGAGAGAGAGAGTTCAAGCCATGGAAGGAGGGACAAAGAAGAGAGGAAAACGAGGAGTTACTGGGAGAAGATGCCTAATACCCTGGAGAGAAAGAGAGAGAGAGAGAGAGAGAGAGAGAGAGAGAGAGAGAGAGAGAGAGAGACAGATAGACAGACAGACAGACAGAGAGGGGGAAACAGATAGACAGAAACAGACAGATAGCGAGAGACTGACAGGTAGAGTGAGAGGCAGTCAGACAGAGACAGACAAAGTGAATGAGATCAGAGAAGGGACATCATTATTTATTCAACACTTTGTTATCTCTTGTCTGAAGCCATCCATCAAAATAACTAAACTCAGAAAGAACAGACACCAACTGCCGTGGCGCAGCGGTTACTGTCTCAGGCTTTACGGTCGATCGTCGTTGGTTCGAGTCCCATCAGAGGCCTTTAGTTGTCGGCTTTTTCAGCACCAGTCGTTTCCTACACAGAGCTGAAAGTGGTTGGGGCTGAGCTAAAAAAAAAAAAAGGCCGTAACTACACAGCCAAGTTTCATCCAGTCGATGTACGTATTTCTGAGTGTGTCACACATATTTCCTGATCAACAGGCAGGTGTCTGTATCTCTCGAATCTGGTTAAAACCAGGAAGTCTGGGAGAACCACCCTGTCATATTATGGTCTCACACAGAGGGGAGATCTCTGTGAGCTGATAAGAGTTCCAGCTGGATCTGGTCGAGGAGGAACACATTTCCCAACTTAGAACAGGTGCCCCGTTAGCTATGGGATAAGTCATTCGTCTAAAAAGGCACACTTTGAGACGCCCACCCATCCCAAAGTTGAGGGTTCGAATCCCGGCAGCGCCAGGGGGAAAAAGTTGGCAGTAGAAGGTCATGTGGGCATCATCACTTGGATAAGGCCCGATCAAATTAGAGCGTAAGGAGTTCAGGGGTTGAAACACTTGTCTGAGGGAGGGGGGGGGGGGGGGGGGGGGCGGGGGGGGGGGGGAGTTTCTTCACTGAAGACCTTCTGCTGTCAAGCTCTCCCTAGAGTTTCTTGCTAATGTAACATCCCGTTTCCTTAATCAGCAAGAACAAAGTCTCAAGTCATAAAGACCTTAATAAAACCGTGCTTCCCGGGTCCTCCATGACCTAGTGACTCAAGGAAAACATCATATCTGATGAACGGATAGAGCTCTGCTCACAAAATCTTAGGAGTTCCTCGACGATCTTAATAGCCGTTGGTCACAGAAATTTCATGTATGGGCACAATCAAGTATCAGCGTAATTAGTCGCGGATCCCACAGGACCTATGTATTTTAATGGGTCGCACATGACCCACGCCATCGGGTGAGGAATAAGTTGCTGAACCGCTCTTTATCAGGTGTGGGGTCTTACAACACCCACGTGATGTGAACAGGGATAAGCAATAGGAAAAGCCTCTACAAAATGTGTGGGTCTTGGGCGACCCGTACGATCGGGCCTGTGTAGTTGAAAAACGACATACGGTAAAGGTTAAAGTCTTGCTCTCGTAGTGACCTCAGTTTCGATTTCGTCTGCATTCCACTCCATATCATTAATACTGGCCGATTACCAGATTTATGATAGGCACCTGGGCACCACCAAAGTGACTTGGCAGCAGTGCAGTGTCTCCTCGTTTTTTTGTTTTTTTCCTTCATTTAGGCTCAGAAAGAAAATATTGCTGGCATATCAAATCAATACTAAAAAAACACAAAAATAGCTCAACGAAACTTTAGTCAGTTATGACATGATAATCATTTAGCCACATAAACACATATCACAAGCACACACACACACCAGCCCATCCAATATCACACACACACACACACACACACACACACACACACACACACACACACACACGCGCGCACGCGCGCAAACATACAGGCGCGCGCGCGCGCGCGCACACACACACTCACTCAACACATGTACACTCACACACACACACACACACATACACACACGCCGATGCACACACTCACACACACCGACACACACACACACACACACACACACACACACACACACACACACACACACACACACACACACACACACACATATTCGCCCAATCACATGCATACACACGTATGCACACGCGGATAAGCACGAACGCACACGCAGTCAAAAATATATGAAATTCGACCATCCACTTTGTCATATGATATATGAACATTCATTTTTATCTTCATCATATTATTGCATTATGCATCATAGTGAGTTAATCTTTTCTTTTCGCATTTTTCTGGGCCTCTGCTATAAATTTGCAACTGATTTGATAATCATTTCGTCATTTGAAAGTAAAATAGATGTAACATTATGAGTCTGAGCTAAATCCGTATGAAAAAAAATCACATTTGTTCCGTAATGTTACATATCCTGTACAATGGAATAAGAAATGTTTTTCATCCTCAACATCATAACCACACATAGGGCATGAAGATTCTGAGGAAGCCCCAGGCAGATACCATCTTTTCTTTGTATTAAATCCGAGAGTTCTGAATCGAAATCGAGCAAAATTAATCCTATGCCATTTGTCTGTTATAATATATAGATAATTTTCAGCTTGAAAGACATTTTTAAATGAAGAAAACCAACTGTATTTTTCATTGTTCTCAATAGCCGAATGCCAGTTTTGTTTATACGAACAAATCAGTCTGTCTTTAAACTCTGACATAAATTGTCTATCATTTCCAACTCCCTGTAACATCCATACAATACCAAAACCATTTACACATAATACTTTTTTTTTACCTGATAGGCCCAATTCTCTTTACCAGTATCGAGTTGAATTATCATCATGTCGTATGCTTGTTTGCACAATCGCGACTGAGGCAGTTTTACAATTTTTAGCCAATATTTTATGCACTTGACAAAAGATCTTATGTACAATGGATATCGGCCGGTTTCTCCGTATAGCATAGTATTAGAAGCATGTAAAGGTAAATGAAGAAAACGTTTAATAGCATATGTATGCACTCTTTCCATTTTCTGATTAGAGTATAAACCCCATATTTCAGCAGCATAAGTAAGAATAGGTTCTATTTGGGCATCAAATAATTTCCAAAATAGATTACAGTCAATAGTATTTAGCTTTTTTAATGACTTCAAAATTTCAATTACACCCTTTCTACCCTTTCTGCTCCCCTCTTCCCAAGCAAAATTCAAACTTAATCTTGTTGAAAATATCATTCCCAAGTATTTATAAGAATTGACAATTTTTATTTCTTCATTTCCATAGAACCATTTTTCATGCACTGAAAGGTGTCCACCATTTCTAAATACAATAATATTAGTTTTTTTATCTAAATTAACAGTTAATCCTAAACGATCTGTTTCTTCTTTTAGTGACTTCAATTGGTTTTGGAGACCTATAACTGTTTGAGACATTAGAATAACATCGTCAGCAAATAGGAGCAAAAATATCTCAACGGCTCCTGAGATTAATTGATACCGTGCTTTCCTTTTTTTGATACTTCAATTGCTAACTCATTAATAAAAAATGAAAACAATTGTGGGCTCAAAAGGCAGCCTGTTTTTTTACCCTTTGGGCAGTCAAAATAATTAGAATATTCACTCTTTGCACGCACACATGCCAGCACAGAATTATACATACCACGAATAGCCAAATAAAGTTTTCCATTCACTCCACTTTTACGCAACACGTTCCAAAGAATATTACGATTCACAGAGTCGAAAGCCTTCCTGAAGTCAACAAAGGCTACATAGAGTTTAGAATTGCTCAATAAATATTTCTGTACAAGTGAATATAGTGTATATATATGGTCAATAGTACTATAATTTGCTCTGAAACCTGCTTTGTTCTTCTAATATTTTCCCTTCATTTTCAGCCCATTTGATAATCTTTTTTTGTTCAAGATATGAGTATACACTTTACTAATGGTACTAGTGAGTGCTATACCACGATAATTATCTGGGTTACTGGAATCACCTTTTTTGTAAATTGGAATAATGATAGATTTAGCCCATTCTAAAGGAAAATTGCCGTGTTCAAAAAAGCTCTATTAAATAAGCGAACAAGAAAGTCAATTATGATAGAATTTGCTTCTTTTAACATTTCTCCAACAATTCTGTCGGGTCCAGCACTTTTCCCTGTCCTTAAATGTCTAATACCATCCATTACTTCTTCTCTAGAAATGGTGTTATTGAACAATGGCACAGATTCATCCTCATCATCATCCAGTGAAATGTCTTCTTCCAGAGGTACAGTATTATCTGAATCATTGAAAACATGAAAAAAAAAAAGTGATCATACCATTTGTTGGATGGAGATTTCATTATAAATTAAGCTTTTCTTATTAACAGATCTTATTACTGACCAAAAGGTTTTAGAATCGGTTATGGATTCTCTTAATTTCTTTAGTCTATTTTCTCTCAAATCTAATTGCTTAGTTTCTCTCAGTTTGATGTATTCTTTTCGTGACACTGCATATTCTACTCTTTTAACTTTTTGATCACTAGCTGTTTTACATCTCTGAAATCTTTTTAGCAGCCTTTTTGCTTCTACTTTCTTTCTCTCACATTCATCATCAAACCAGTCATTACTTTTTTCGACCTTGACCTACCGTGCGGACCATACATGCAGCAGCTCCATATAAAGCATTAACAAAAAGGTTTAAACTATCATTTATATCAATATCCCATTGCAGGAGGGCTGACTGTAAACAACTCTGAAAAACTCATCACTTTCAAGTTCGTCTTTGTATTTATGGACATTTTCATTCGACCAACGATTTTTTTCTTCACCTGGTTGTTTAACCTGGTTACTTTCCAAATTCCGGTAACATTATTCCATACAATTTCGATTGGTAAATGCCACGAATGAACACAGTCACCAACATGCAAATCAAAATTCGGTAATAAATCAACATGAATCAAAAAGTAATCAACCACACTACATCCATTAGGGATACAAAAGTGTAATTACCCTCTTTATCCCATCACAAAACCCATTTAAGATATTCATATCAAACAAAAAACAAAATCCCAGTAACGTTTTCCCAAAACTATTTACAAACCATATCTTTTGAGTGACGTAAAAAAAACATCATCCATTTCATACAAATCAAAATCATAAATAGTCATATCTTCATGCTCAGATTGCATCTGACCTGTTCGAGCGTTCATATCACCAGTTACAATAAAGTATACATCATCTTTATCAAACTTTTCCAATAAAGCCTCTTCTAATAAAAGTACGCCATCTTTGATAACCTATCATTATATAGAGGGCCTCCTTCTGGAACAATATAACAACCAACAAAAATGATATCTTTATTTCACACCAAAAAACAGATTTATCTATTCTTATAACAATTGTATTGTCACAATTTATCTGAATCTCTTACATATTTTTCCAAACATTTTCTTACTAAAAGGAGAATACCTCCTGAGTTTCTTCCATGAAATGAAAACTTTCTAGCTGAAACATGAAATTTCGTATAATTATTGAAGATGCATTTATAGTCAAAAAGACGAATCTAAAAAGGTTTCTGTAAGGCAAACACAAATCAAATTTGTTAACATAATTACAAAAGAAACATCACTTAGTTTTGGAAACAAATTTTCAACATTGTAACTTAAGAAAGTCCGTTGTTGTGGATGGTCTAGCCTGTCCTATTTGCTTTTTACAGAGTTTGAACGCAAGGTTCTAGTACCACCCGTACCCCTTTCCCCGTATAGAGACTTGCTGGACTGGTTAGACAGGTACGCTCGCATGCCACTCTGTCTGTTGGACACAACTCCGCCACGCGCTGTGTGTTCGTCGTTACCGTGACGTCGATCCGTGGAGACACGGGGGGAATCCCCGCGACTGGCCGCTGATCCAATTCGCTGACCTCCACCTCTGTCACGAGCCGCTCGGCAACCCCCATCCTTACCACCATTACCACTCCGTTGCCGATCGGGTGTAGCACGAACTGGGGGGGGGGGGCGGGAGGAAGATGTAAACGCACCACCCACTCTCACTGCCATCCTCCCTCAATGCGTTAACAGGACGAGATGCCCGTTGATTGGCTGAAACAGATAGAGACCCACCCTCCCCACTCTCCCCCGATTGAAATTGAGGAGTAGAAGGTGTAACTGTGGATGTGTTTGTCTTATTATTTTCTCGGCCACCCTCTACTACTACTTCCGCGTAAGTGCGTGGTCAGGCAGGCAATCGTGGACCAATCACGAATTGTCCCCTGCGAAAAAAATGCCCTTTTTCCCTTCTTGACGTGCTCTAGCCTTTATTTTCATCTGTTGGCTTGTTAAGTCGTTAGCCACTCCTACCCCTTTTTGCTGTAGTTTCTCTCTGACCTCTCTATCGCCAATTATGCGCATCTTGTCTTTCCATCTGTTAAATTTCACGATCATTGTGTCGTGGTTGGTCATCTCGACTGTTTCCTGTTCTGTGTGCACGTCCGATGTCGTTTTCAGTCCACTGTTTTGTGTCCGTCAATGCTATTCAACACATCAACAACACTGCGCGCGCACATGTGTCGAATGATTCGCTGGGGCCCTGTTGGGGAATACCAAAAAATCTTAAGTTGTCTCTTCGAGAAAAAAACTTTCTAGTTTTTCTGTGTCAGCCTTCAGTTTGTCCAGTTCTGTCTCATGCTGTCAATTGTTTCAGAACATTGTAGTATTTCTTCCTTTCTTTCATCTGACACAGCAAACAGGTCATGTATGTCATATGTTATGTCTTTCACCGTGTCAGTCAGATGTTTTTGTTCAGTCTCCAGTCTGTCACAGCGTTTGTTTATTTCCTCACACTGTTGTTTCACTTGGCCCAAGTCCTGTTTTATTTCAGACATATCATTTCTGAGCACTGTGGTTTGTTCACGCAACTGGTTTGCATTGCTTGCATTATTGCTTCAACAAGCTTGTCTGTTCTGTCAATGCGTATGTGTTCTTTTCAGCTTCATTTTTCGTTTGTGTTCTTTCCTCAGTATTGGGGCCAGGGTTGGTCTCAATGTCTCCACTGAGAAGCAGCCTACGCAGCGAGAACACGACACGCACTGCACAGAAAGCAGACAGCAGCACCTGCACGTGCATGTCAAGTTGACACATGTATGTGTTGACACATTGTCCTTCATCCACACATTCGGTTCCAGTCCCCTTTTGCACATTGAAATAGTACTTTGTACTGTTGAATGACACAGATTCTGTTACATTTTGAATGAAAATGACAATCACTCCGTACACCATGAAGATCAAACCA
>JADBJO010011924.1:28654-31154 GCA_016801955.1 Conus betulinus
TGTCCAGCTAATACCAGGGTGCAGAGTCTGTAAATGGGCTTTAAATCTATCTACATCCCTGTCATCCAGCAGAACAGCAATACCATCATCTCTAAAACGACTCCAGTCAAGGTGCTCAATAAGTGACTGCTTTTCATTTGGGACAAGAGAAGATATGAGAGGAACCGGAGACTCACTTACCAGTCTCCGGTCCAATTCCCCCATAAAAATGTCCACAAAATGGCATGCATGGCAAGGTCCCATTGCTGTGCCATGATTGGGGACAGCGATCAAAGTTTCTCCATCACTGTCCATATATGCACAAGTGTTGTTGTCTAGCGCAATTTAAGGCCCTCAACAATACATTTTGTTGAAACATTCAAAGACGAAGGATGATCACTTAGCATTTTAGCTACAGCAGGTACACCCATGGAGTTGTCTACGCTAGGATAGAGGGCAACCACGTCACACACAGCAAGAGAGTGGCTGACGGTGGAAGGGGGGCTATACAACTGTTGATGGTATCTACCTTTTGAAGGGAACTCTTTAGAGTCAATAATTTGGTATGGTATGGTATATAATTAGTTAGGTGGCTGATGGACACCTGGATGAATTTTGACAAAGGTTGTACCGGCGTGTCACATCCTGATAACAATAACCTATATGGTAGGGACGGGGCTTATGGGTTTTAATTAAAGGCTTGCATTTGGCAGGGTGTGATGTGGCTATGTTGGTAACAAATGAGTGGATATCTTTGTTAATTTCTCCCTTTTTCAGCCACTTATCAGCCCACAGTTTAACTTTTTTTGCAGGTTTCTGTCGTTGGGTCTTTACGAAGAATGTCATAATTTTCCTCATCTTTTAAAGCCTGGTGGATTATTCTATCATCCTCTGCAAGGGAGGTGATGACTGTTACTGCTGATTTATCTGCAAACCGGCAGGCCGCTTGGTCAGTAAGGGGCAAGTTCCTGAGTTCACGTAAAGCATTCCGCTCTCCTTTTGTGAGATTGTCTTTCACACGTTTCCGGTTATTCACATCTAGGAAGTCTCTAGTGCAAGCTTCAATGAATAACTCAAGAGCAGGATCATCTCTTGGGGCACTTGCACCAGTTGATTTGTACCAAGGTCTCTTTATGAAAACTTCCTCTTCATCATCTCTCTGTCTATTCCTGCCTGTTGTCTCCTCCTCACTCATTTCTGAGTCTTTCTGTTTTTTCATGAAACCGGTGCCACCTGAGTCTTTCAGCCCAGGTATGGGTACCAAGAAGTTGGTCAGAAATGTCTAGAGGGTGTCTTGGTGTAGGTGCAAAAACTATCAGACATTCTGCCAATTTTTGTCTGGTCCTCAGTCAAGATAATATTTGGTGCTAGGATAATCGGATCGAAGAGATGAAGGTCTTCTTCCGTAGGGGTGTAGACGTCTGCAGTTTTTCTCTTGTTTGGTATTTACGATTCCGTGTTCTATCCTTTCTTCTGTGAGTTCTGGTTTTCTTTCTTCCTGATTTACTGTGCGAATCAAGTTGGTAAGTAGTACTGTATTCTTTGACAGTTGGTGGGATTTTATCAGCTGTCAGTTTTAGAGAACCCCTTTGGTCATATGCAGGTGGTTGGGAAAAGAAACACATTCTTTTCTTGCTTAAGTGTGCGTAGTTTTTTCCAGTGAACTAACCGTATTTTTTGTCAGCAAAGGCCGGGTGTTGTTCCTCCTCACTTTCCTAGTAATCTGTCAACACTAGTCACTCCTATTTGGTCTCTTAATTTATTCAAGATTTCTTGAAAAGAATCGTGAAAGTCATTCATGCATAATGTCACCTCAGAATGAATCAACTGTAAAATTTCCGAACTGCCACTGTTGAGAACATCTTTCAGGGAGCGTACTAAGTTTCCATCTTTGGGTTTAAGAGCAAGATTAAAATGAAGTCTAAGTCCATGGGGTAAAACACCCATTTCTATACATCTACTTAAAAATCCTTCCTCTAGGATATACTTCTGGTGTCTCAAGTATAATTTCCTCAGCGTGCAGTATTCTGGAGAAGGGTTCATGTTGACATCAGATGAGGGGGGCTAAGGATGGGTTGAATCCACTTCCGTAGACAACACAATAGGTATAAAAGAAAACCCAACGCTAAAATTGGCACCGCTCCCAGCAGCTGAAAGAGTGGACGATAAAACCATCATCTGCAGAATGTCTGATGTTTTGCACCTACACCAAGACACCCTCTAGACATTTCTGACCAACTTCTTGGTACCCATACCTGGGCTGAAAGACTCAGGTGCCGGTTTCATGAAAAACAGAAAGACTCAGAAATGAGTGAGGAGGAGACAACAGGCAGGAATAGACAGAGAGATGATGAAGAGGAAGTTTCATAAAGAGACCTTGGTACAAATCAACTGGCGCAAGTGCCCCCAAGAGATGATCCTGCTCTTGAGTTATTCATTGAAGCTTGCACTAGAGACTTCCTAGATGTGAATAACCGGAAACGTGTGAAAGACAATCTCACAAAAGGAGAGCGGAATGCTT
>JADBJO010011924.1:36154-48654 GCA_016801955.1 Conus betulinus
TACAGAAACTAGCCACAGAAACGACTTCGGCTTTGCTTGCTGCAGTAAGCAAACTGCTCTTCAGGGAAGGAAAAAAAACGCAAGGCCAGCCACCCAGGCAATCTTCAAACTACAGTTCCGTGCAACCAAGCAATCAACAGTTCGGTTATAGTGCTGACGTCATGGCATTGCTCAGTGCTGCTCAACAAGGACTGTTACAATGTGAGAGCACGCCCAATGCAACCAGCCACTGGAGCAGGCGGAACAATAGGTGGTCAGTCGTCAGTTTCTGCACATAGATTTCATACAAACCAGACCCTGATGACTTTTCTGTTGGTGCTTTCAACATTTCATCGTGTAACGTTAGATATTATTAGTTTCCTACTGTTTCTTATTTCCGTGATGCAGATCACAGAAATGGAAAAGGTTCAAAGAGAGAGTGTAGTATTTCACTATCCCAATTTAGTACGATTGTCGGACATTACTGTTGTTAACTAGGAAATATCTATTAAAACTAACCGGGGGAAAACAAGGGCTAAGAAAATCTCTTTAGGTGCAAAGTCTTGGAAAAACTGTTTAGAAATACGGGACGTTCACATCATGTATTAGACATCACTAGATCTCTGGAGGTCAGCAGCAACCAAATATATGTACCCCATGTCCAAAGAGAGATGCTCACACCGAGCTTTCTTCACTGAAGATGTCCACCAAGGGAATCAGCAGAGGCGTTGACTGGTCGTTGGTGAACATTTTCATTACAGTAGACAATCTAATCCCAGGACAAACTTCAAATGTAGCCAGCACTTCCAAAGAGACAAGTAAAAGCTCTCTAGCAATCAAACGAACACGCATACTAAGGACATACTGGTTCAGAGACGTAAGTTCTATTTGGTCGTTAGCGAAGACAATATGGAAGTGCTATACACTTCCAGAGAAACCATTTCTAGGGGAGTAAGGAAGGAACAAAGCCTCCACAGACCACCTGACTGCATGCATTTCAGGACGTGCTCACAGCGGCGAAGATCAAAGCAGACCAGGAGAATTTCTCACTTGACAAAGAAGCTTCAAAACACAAACCTCAGCCCTTGAGAACCAAGACTGAGATAGTCAGTAAAGCTGGGAGAGACAAGACTGCAGTTCAGAAAGATGGAAAGGAACTGTGGGTCTTGACCTGCCAACTCAATGATGAAAGCACTAGGGATCAGAAGGTCAGGAGACCGCTCATGAAGGAGACAGAGAACTGCTAACTGCCAGGCAAGCAACAGGTGATATTGCTAGAACCCATCAACGTTTGCAGGGAAACCAGTACAGCCAGGAGAGAAAATGAATGAATGAATGAATGAATGAATGAATGAATATTCATATAGGCTTCAGCCCCTAATGAAGGGGTAAACGTACCGATATAAAACTCCATCATGCAATATAAAAGGCTATGGCAATGGCAGGTACATCACGCAAAAGTATGAAGTAGCTTATATCTAAAACTTTTATTAAAACAAAAAAAAAAACAAAATACAATTAATTTCGTATTTAGTGCATGCTATCAGTAATCTCAGTTTAATAAATAAGGTTATCGATAATATTTAGGATCGAAAAGGCGCCAGGAGAGAGAGAGAGAGAGAGAGAGAGAGAGAGAGAGAGAGAGAGAGAGAGAGAGAGAGAGACAGACAGACAGACAGACAGACAGACAGACAGACAGATGGACGGACAGAAAGCACAAACTACCACAAATTAGCCCCAAACTGCTGCCCCCAAATTAACTGGACAGAGACCGCACACTGACAGAGCTTCAAAAAGCACAATGGAAGCTCAAATCGGGAAGTCACCAGGCTTCGACTGCATTGTCAGCTAAAGACTTCATCATTCTGGGAACAATGTTCATGTCAAACCTCTGGAGGTCTTTCACCTAATTTAGCATACTGTCCCAAGCCTGGTATCATCACTCTGTCCATAATAAAGGAATGGAAAAAGAAGAAGCGAGCCAGTGGCAGAACAGTCAGTCTTACAAGTTACGCAGTGAAGACACTGAACAGAATCCCTCAAAGAACCAGAGCAAACAGATTTCCGGCAATTTGGTCCATAAATGACATGCCGTTATGACGAGGCAGAGGACGCCTTTCAAGAGAAGCAACAGTGTCTCACTGGATGGATCGACTTCCAGAAGGCCGTTGTTAGCTGTGAAAAGATGGCTGGATTGCACAATTTCAACACAACCGAGTCATTGACAACACGTTAGGTTTTACTGTAAATTCGTGGTGAACCCCAATGATTCATTGTTTATATCAGGGTTAAGTTATCTCTAATGTTCTGTTATGATCAATTGCTGCTGCAATGTCCATAGGAATTGCTGCTGCAATGTCCCTAGGAATTGTTGCTACAATGTCCATAGGAATTGCTGCAGCAATGTTCATAGGAATTGTTGCTGCAGTGTCCCTAGGAATTGCTGCTGCAATGTCCATAGGAATTGTTGCTGCAACGTCCATAGGAATTGCTGCTGCATTGTCCATATGAATTGCTGCTGTGATGTCCATAGGAATTGTTGCTGCAATGCCCATAGGAATTGTTGCTGCAGTGTCCATAGGAATTGTTGCTGCAATGTCCATAGGAATTGTTGCTGCAAATGTCTATAGGAATTGTTGCTGCAATGTCCATAGGAATTGTTGCTGCAAATGTCCATAGGAATTGATGCTGCAAATGTCTATAGAATTGTTGCTGCAATGTCCATAGGAATTGTTGCTGCAATGTCCATAGGAATTGTTGCTGCAAATGTCCATAGGAATTGTTGCTGCAAATGTCTATAGGAATTGTTGCTGCAATGTCCCTAGGAATTGTTGCTGCAATGTCCATAGGAATGTCCGTTCACCCCGCACGTCCCCCGCGGTTCCTTTCCCCATTTTCGAGTTGTTCCACACTTAGAATGATTAATTAAGATACTGACAGTACCACCACTTCGAATGATTAATTAAGATACTGTCAGTACCACTGCTATTAACGACAAGAAAACTCACAACACACACACACACACACACACACACACACACACACACACACACACACATACAGAGACGCGCGCGCGCGCGCACACACACACACACACACACACACACACACACACACACACACACACACGTGCGCGCGCGCGCGCGCGCGCAAACACACACACACACACACACACACACACACACACACACACACACACACACACACACACACACACACACACCGGTCTGATATCTCTTTAAAGTGAAAAGACATGAATGTAAAGAACGAATGAACAATATGTTCTGATGTATTAGACTCTACCTTTTGGAACCGAAGAGCAAGAGTATCCCTTGGCAACCACCTGAGCGGGAAAACACTCTTACATCATACAGAACAACTGAAAGCTGTCTCTGTTCTTGGTATTCATTAATGACTGTGCAACACGCTTACCGACAGGGGTGGAATTAGCACTGTGCTGTGATGGTCGAACTCTACGGAGCACTGAACAATAAGCATCCACGGCCACCTAGGGGAAACAAACCCTGGACTCATTTGACGAATCGACAAGAAAAAATACTACACATTTTCGGTGAACAGAAAGAATGGAATATCAAGCTGGGATACACCCAGCCACAACTGATGATGAAGTTTCTTACTTGGATGTCATTTTTGATCAGCATACGATGGGGCAGTCAGACCATGGTTGGAAATCGGAAAATTCTGCAGAAGGGACAGAATCAGTCGCTGAAGCTGATTACTGGGATCATGCAGACGCTGCCCATCTTTGGCATGGAGAAGTTGACTCCTGCACCTTTACTGAGTCAGAGGAGGTCAGTGAAAGTGACGCTACAAGGAGGAAGGTTCCACAGTCTGCTTCAACAGCCCAGTGACAGCAAAGCTGGAGAACCTACCCCAGTGTCGTCATAAAAGCGCTGAAGACTAGGAGGCTGAAGAGGCAGCACCAGGACTCTTCACAGACACACCTACCCCAGTGTCGTCATAAAAGCGCTGAAGACTAGGAGGCTGAACAGGCAGCACCAGGACTCTTCACAGACACACCTACCCCAGTGTCGTCATAAAAGCGCTGAAGACTAGGAGGCTGAAGAGGCAGCACCGGGACTATTTACAGACACAGTCTTGCTAACATTGTCTGCCTTACTCGACCGAAGGATGCCCGGACGTCTAAGCTGCAAACCCATGCCAAAATTCCATACCAGCTGCTTCAGAGGGAAGACAAAAAGCCTGTGAAAAGAAAGCGATGACACAGACCTTTATGGGGTTACATTTTTCCAGACAAAAAGATTGAAGATTCACTGTTACTCAAAGTATTTCTCAGCCAGCAAGTTCTGTTCTGACTTTAGGGTAGAAGTTAAAGCTACATCAGTAGTACAGGAGTTGATACTTGCCTTAAGAGTGAGTGCTTGTGGGTGGTAATCTTCAAAGCTATTCCTTCAGTTAAGAAACCCTGTCTAGTGACAAGTTGAGGATGCTGCGGGGGGAGGGGAGGGGGGGGGGGGGGGGGGCGTTGCATACGACCAGTGGAAATGGATGGTGTTGCAATGTATACCATTCCACTGTGGTGTCAGGGGGAATAAATTTTGCTAAACAACTTGCTGAACTGAGAGCGACCAGTGGCCAGTCAGGGAAACCAGTGGAAGACCTGATTAACTTAAAGAACGTTAAAAGACAGAGCGCAGACAGGTATGCCATACATCTGTGCAGACAAGACTACGTCAGCATCTTCAGGCCCGAATAGGACAGCCAAGGATGAACAGCCATAGGACTGCATGCCGAAGGTTGCTCCTTTCACTTGCTGGGATTGCAGGCAGGCAAAGCAGGTGGCTCAACATCTGCCGCAGGACTGCCCACTCCATGCTGACCTACTAGAGAGAACCTAGCTAGATTGGTCGACGAAGGCCGAAACGAAACTTCTGCAGGATGCATTTGTTGCCTGGAACTTTACCACATGCTAGCGAGCCGACGGCCTTGCTGAGTTTCTCGATGATGAGTAGGGCATTGAACTCCTTCATGGCCGGCAGGTGGTGGTGTTCTCCATGTCTGAGTGGGTGACTGAGTTCTCCCTGGAGTACAGCTCCGGTAGTGCTCCGCCCGTCTCTCCATCTGTTTGCTGTGGTCAGTGATGACATTTCCGCAAGAAGATTTTAGAGGAGCAATGTTGACAGCACAAGGGCCAAATGCTTTCGTAATGCCCTGGTACATGAGGCAGATGTTGCCAAAGTCAGCGGAGATGTGAATGCCCTGGCACAGGTTTAGCCAGTACTCACTGGCGCATGTTCAGGTGGTCAGCTGGGTGGTGGTGTGAGGGTTTTTTTTTGAGTGCATCCACCGTCTTTGCTGAGGGCTCTCTCTTGTGATTGAGAAGTGCAGCTTACTCAGTGGCAATGGCAGGCTCCATCTCCACGTTTCCTGCTTGGAACCAGTCCACAGCCATCCGGTCCGGATAAAAACTGCACTGTTTAGTTTCTGGCTTACTAGCCCGGCCAATGAACCCGGGCTGTATCCTTCACCACTGTGTAGCCATAAGTTGGAGCATGGGAACAGCACGTGTAGCAGCTGCAGACACCGAGGACTGTGTGATTCTTGTGCTGATGTTTTCTCTTGTGTTGTTTATGCTTTGTTGTGCTTCCACACTCCCTAACTGGATACAGTTAACTCTGTGTGTGATTTGTGTGTTGGATTCTTCTTTGTGCCGTAAGACATAACTTCAGTACATCCCGTGTTTGTGTGTATCCTTAAGTGCTCTTTTTTTTTTCATGGGTACTGGGTGTGTCAGTGAAGAGCCAGGTGGCTCTGTATAGCCTGGTGCCAGTGTGATTCATGGCAGCGTGAAAGCCATGGTGCTCAGACATCATACATCCGCCAAGTGCTTATATCTCTCTCTCTCTCTCTCTCTCTCTCTCTCTCTCTCTCTCTCTCTCTCTCTCTCGTGCGTGCGTGCGTGCGTGCGTGCGTGCGTGCGTGCGTGTGTGTGTGTGTGTGTGTGTGTGTGTGTGTGTGTGTGTGTGTGTGTGTGTGTGCGCGCGCGCGCGCACGCGTGCAACCGACCCTGCATTGGCTAGTCTTGTTGCTTATGTGTAGGGCTACTTCATTCTGATCTTTTGTACGTTTGTGCGTGTTTGTAGCGCCAACAATGGTGGAGGCATTTGCGCACAACTTCAGTGAACACAAAAGACGTGCAGATTTGTTGTGCCATGTGTGCGGCGATCGTGTGTTTAGAAAGGTAAAAGATAAAGGATTAAACTCAAGATTTTGTGTCAACTTTTACAATGTTTTCTTGCAGTATTTCAGTCGAGATATTTCTGGTGATGAAGAAGGCAAACAGTCCAAGTGTATCTGCATAAAATGCTACCATAAACGAAAAAAAAAAAAACGAGACACATGTCAGCACATTCTCAATGTTAAAAACTACAAAAGAAAATGCTGCTCCTGACATAGGGAAAATGTCAGAAATCTGGACAACTTTCGATCCAGATCTTGCTTTGAGTCAGTGTACATCGTGTCGATTCTTTCAACCAGCCGGCCTTCTTGGTCGTCGGAAAACAAAGAAAAGCCAACTGGTGAAAAGATCTGCTCAGAATGTTTACATCAGTCTGCTCAGAATGTTTACATCAGTCTGCTCAGAATGTTTACATCAGTCTGCTCAGAATGTTTACATCAGTCTGCTCAGAATGTTTACATCAGTCTGCTCAGAATGTTTACATCAGTCTGCTCAGAATGTTTACATCAGTCTGATCAGAATGTTACATCAGTCTGATCAGAATGTTTACATCAGTCTGATCAGAATGTTTACATCAGTCTGATTTGTGCTTGGGACACCGATGAAAGTGTGTCATCATTTTCTCCATTGGTATCCACCCCCGTGAAAAAGCCTAGAACATTCTCCACACAAACCTCACCCAGTCATAGCCAGCACATCCAACTCGGCACTTGAATGTGTTGACATGTCTGGTGTATGCTTGGATACTGATGAAATTGTGTTGATGTCAGTTTGTCAGTCACCATCGACCTGCAAGCCAAGAACATTCTGCACACAAACGTCTCCTGTCATAGTAAATCTGCACATGCAAGTTTTGGTCAGTCTCATATTTGTTTCGACACTGATGAAAGTGTGTCGACGTCACTTTGTCAGTCAACATCAACACCGGTTAGAAAACCCAAAACATTGTGCACACAAACCTGTCCAATTACTGTCAAAACCCCTGTCACTGATGTTGCAATACCCCTCTTCCACCAACTGAAACGCAAGACAGTATATTTAGACGATGAGGACATCAATAAACCTCTCACTGCAGAAGAGAAGTTGCTGACGTGGCTGCGAAAAGAAAACTGCGACAATCCAAAGACAAAGTGACAGTCAGGTGCAAAACCAGAGGTCACACACACACACACACACACACACACACACACACACTCCCTCCCTCCCTCTCTCTCTCTCTCTCTCTCTCTCTCTCTCTCTCTCTCTCTCTTTCCAGTCGTGAGTAGGCTCACCATGAAGATGAAAATGCGACAGTTTGCATTGCTGTGTATTTACGTGACATTAGTTTGAAATGATTTGAATGGGCGACAGTGCAAGGTCAGGTAGGAAGCAATTCATTGTTTGTAACTGACATCTGCATGTGTAGCATGCTACAATCTTGCTTTACTAAAAGCATGGTGTGGCTGTGAAAGAACCAGTATCGGCATGCTTCACAAGCACGTAGAGCACACAGATAAACAAGCCAAACATGGCTAGGCCGTGGTAGAGAAACCGCTGCTATGTTCCCAGTGAAGCTGGCTAGTGCTGACAGTGACTGTTTATTTGGGTCCTAGACCAGCTGCCAGGTAGCACACCGCGAATCATTTTTCTGTCAGTTGTAAAGGAAAGATATGCATGTCCAATATGTCTGAGTTTGAGCGTGATTGAAAAGGGAACGTATGCTCTCCATTGAGCTGAACGTTCACTTCACTTTATGTGTGTTCGTCAGTCTGTTTCAATCGTTTTTTGTTGGCAAATCTCTGTGGTGCTTGTCAGCAATTTGTATGAAAGAAGACCCATTGATGTTTGTTTGGTTTGGTATCGTTCTGTCAGTCAAAGACCCCACAATCCAGTGACATCAGTCGACAACATTTCGCTGCATTCGGGCGCAGAGTATTAATGAAGAAAACACAGCACCCTATTTCCAAAACACTATCAGCCAGACAGCTAGTATCACATTACGCATAGGGAAGAAAGTTTTCGGAGGGTTAGCGCGAGGAAGCTGGGCAGCTGTAGGCTGCAGTGTGCTGTTTAATCAAACTGCAGCCATATCCACCCCTTTCCTCACACCTTTCCTCTGCGACCAGTAGGCGGTCAGAAGTTATTGCCCTTGTCTTCAGCTAAGAATTTCTCTGCGGACAAGTGTGAGTCTGTCACTCTTCCTCACTCTCCTCCCAAAGGTGACCTGGGTAAAACTGGTGGGTGGCATCGTGGATGTGCTTCCAGGTGTTGAAGCGCTGTGTGTCAGACAGTCCTTTAGGGCTTTGTCGATGACTCTTGTAAGGCGTTCACACAGTGCAGGCGCTGACGCGATGGCTATGCTGAATCGAGGACGCCCCTGCTGCTTGAAGCGGTGGATTTGCTTGGGCTGGAGATGCACCTTGCTGCCGACCAGGGAGTGGTCAGGGTCACAGTCAGCACTGTAGTAGCTGCGGGTAACAAGCACGCAGTTGAGCAAGGGTTTTTGGGTGGTCGAGAAGTCCAGCTGATGCCAGTGACAGGATCTGGGATGTCTTCAGGACGTTCTTAGGTGTGGCTTGGTGGGGAAGAAAGTGTTCGTGATGCAGAAGAGGTGATTGGAGAGAGAAGATTCGTGCAGTTCCTTTGGAAGGTGTGATTCAACTGAGGCTAGGAGAGAGAGTTCCGCACTGCAAATTCGACACTATACAGTTGGTGCTCCTCTGGCTCCAATCCTTGCCAAAGAACGTGTTGTCCTTTTCCCTGAGGCTGCCGTTGGAGGGTAGTTTTGTTTCTTGCAGTGCAACAATGTCAATGTCCCTGGCGTCATCAACTTGCTGGAGGTCGTCAGAAAGGTCAGGGCACATCGTTTTGATGTTCTAGATTGCGAGCTGCAGGCTGGCTGGTGATTTTGACTTCTTTCTTCTATCCCCTTTTCTTGGTGCAGGGTTTACAGTCTGCTCTTCAGTCTTTTCCCTTGACTCCAAACGTACATGGAGGCAGACAGACTGCAGCAGGTCAGCACCTTATTGGCTGGGGGCTGCCCAGCTTGAGCTGGGTGGTAGCTGACCAGTGGAACGCGATGGTCTCTCCCACCGATGGAGACAACTCGTAGTGCCCGAGCTTCCGCCGATACGCTCTGGGCTTATACCCCATGACTGCTGTCTACCGTGTTGTTTCTGTGGCTGGTATAGTGGCACAGGAGTGACCTCTCCAAGGCGCAGGCCTGGATGAAGTGTATGGAGATCCTGGGGTGCCCAATCATCAGATTCCCCCTCTCGGCCTAGCTGGCAGGATCCAATGCATAGACAAGCCACTACAGTCTAGTGCCAGCCCAGCTGCAGGAGTTGCCGTAAGATGTGACGGTGTGTCAAACAGCCGCTTTACGGGCTCCACTCCGGATTTTCTTTCAGGATTTACTCCCTTAGCCTTTGTCTCTCCCGAGACGTCCACCAGGCAGTGAAGCTATCTAACCCCTAACTGGGAGTCTAGTTCGTGGACACTGGGGGCGTATCCACACGCCGGTGATCCTGCATGCTACACGTCTGGAAGCAGACCTCTGAGTCCCTTGCAGTTTAGCCAGAATCCACAAGGCCCCAGTACACGTGTGTCGCTGCGAGGAGGCAGTACATAACGCTTGCTGGTGCGGGGCTGTATACTGACAGGGAAACACTGACGCATTCTTCTCCACTTTTCACAGCGCTGCAAGCTGCGATGCTAGTCGGCGGTGGAGGCTGAAAGCGAAGGATGACAAGCACACAGACACTTCGCCACCACACCAACACACCAGACGCATTACACGAACCACTGAGACAACTTTTTCTACACACAGTAATAAAACACATGTATACATAAAACGACACTACTTCAACGTCAAACTAATGTTGGAAGCTACTAGCTAACTGACAAACCGTAACATTATGTTGATGCCTGCTCCTTCATAGAAGACGCCAGATTGTGTGTGTGTGTGTGTGTGTGTGTGTGTGTGTGTGTGTGTGCGCGCGCGCGCACACACACACACACACACACACACACACACACACACACACACACACACACACACGCGCGCGCGCACACACACACACACACACACACACACACACACACACGTGCATTCATGATTTTCTTTGCCTCTGTGTTAAATGTGCATACTAGATGATTGTTTTGGTTTAAGCTAAATTTCTGACAATCACATTAGTATTGAGTTTTGATATTGGTAACATGACTTCTAACACTGCTTCATGACAAAATTCACACACAAAAAATCAACTCGAAAAAAAAACACAATGAAATGTATATTCTTTTTCATCATCGTAAAGTGGTAATATGGTAGGTACAGACTCACGCAATGCCTTTTCCTCTGTGGACTATGTGCTTTAATCATAGCTGTATCAAGCCATGCATGCATACGTTTCCGTTTTGCGCTCGGACAGTTGAACATCTTTTGATCTCTCTTGCATTCTCAATTTCGAATAGATCCTCAAGCATAGGCTCAAAGGTTACCCCCTACATCTATACTGTTTATGTCACGATTTCACTGTTTCCAACTTATTTCCCTGCTACACTTTCTTTCTGTTCCACGTTTCTATCCTTCAGTGGCTGCCCTGGGGTGCTGTTGGATTCTTTTTTTTATTGAACCCTTGGTTGTGATAACACCTCGGAATTATGGACTGTAGTGCTTCTCCATTTGATGCCAAGGGAGCACAGCCACAACCAGCCGTGTCTCCCTGGTGAGTCTGATCCAGCGGACCAAAGGTCTGGGAGCAGGCAAAATGAACAGGTCTGTCTTCAGGAGACTCTCCTAATTTTACGTTCTAATTTATTCCTCTCCCTCCCGTGTCTTCCCACCCCCCTCCTCTTCTTTATTTTTTTTATTTTATTTTATTTTTACATAAGTCTCTGTCAAGTCATGATGTAATGATGGAGCCTGTACTTGTTTTTCCCCCCACTACTACATTATTCAGCATCACACACGCATATATGTATACCATATAATATATATATATATATATATATATATATATATATATATATATATATATATATATATATATATGTATGCAAGTTCGTATGTGTACGCTCTTTTTACAAACATTTTACACATACAATTAGACAATGCATGAAACCCGAATGTTTACCATACGCCCTATTCCCAACAATGTCAATAAGACAGGTTAACCACCCCCTGCCACAGTATGCGGACGTTCATCTTTCCTTAAGTAAAGGAGCCGGCTTAAAAGGGGGAAGGGAGGGGGGGGGAAGGGAGGGGGGCAGGGCTTGGGAAAGGGCACGTCGGGAGGGAGGAGGGGGGCACACCTACATTAACATTTTCTCTCTCTCTTTTTTTTTTTTTTTTTTTCTAGCGATGAGACGAAGGAGGTGATGCAGGAAGCTGGGGCCGGAGCAGGTTAGATCATGAATAAGTCTCTGTGGATTATTTCAACATGAGAATTGCAAGAGAAAAACATATGCCACACACACACACACACACACACACACACACACACACACACACAGCACTGATACATATCATTATCAATGATAAAGGTGATACTACACAGTACCTTTAATGGGACAAAAACAGCACAACGAACAATACACTACCAGTGTGCTGCACGTAGTTTTGTACTACACATGGTCCGTCAAGTAGATAGCAATGTACAAGTCATTTTTCCGATGGTTTAATTTCGATGTTTAGGGGCCCAGCGAAACCGTTTTTCAACTTCGCTAGGATTTTTATTCAGTTTGTCGACTAGACCGACAGCGTTCCTGAATGTTCATATGGTTTTCTTAAAAGTGTATGATTTAAGCATGGTAAAGTCCTCACCAATTGAAAATCTCGGATTTTTCTTCTTTTTTTTTATATTTTCAAGTACACTCCTCTTGAATCATACTCAATCAAAGACCGGACTGAAATAGGCGAGGCCTTGCACCTCCCCGAGCGCCCACAGCCACTGGGCTCCCAGAGCGATCTGCCACCTGAATGTCCTCCAGCTTGACCGCCACACCCACCTGTCTGGAGAACATGGCCACGCACCTGTGAGCACACAGTCACCGGCCATCTCTCTTCCTTAGAACTAGCCATCTCCTTCACACGGACGTTCCAGAGGCGGCCGTGTTGCTCCAGATCGTTGTGGGCCGCCCGCTGTCGTCCTTTCTCAGCCCCCATCCACCCCAAACCGGTCCCTCAGACCCCCGGTCTCCTTCTTTAAACTCCTCCCCTCGTCTTCAAGCTTAACTTTCTCTTGAGACGGGTCGACCAAGGGGCAGCCCAGTCTATAGGACCTATGTGAACATGTTTCTGGGAACTTGTTTATTTCTTCCG
>JADBJO010011924.1:56154-61465 GCA_016801955.1 Conus betulinus
TGCTGATATCTGATGTTTGAAGGTTCCTATGTATTGATGTCTTAGTTGACGTGAATTGATTTGTATGTTGTGTAGTGGCGTATATTGATTTTGCACCATTCAAACAGATATAGAGGAAAAAACAGTCCAACTCGTGTGCTGCCTGGCTGTCCATGTTGGAATGGGTGTGGGTGCGTGTAGAGAATAATCATTACACCCATCCGAACTTTTGAGAGCGAGAGTCAGACAGCAAAACACGCACCGCTTACAATCCGTAACAATCTACAACAACAACAAAAGATGTAATGATTCAATGTGGAGTATCAGAATTTTACCAAGAGATAATTTTCAATCTTCAAATCCTCAAATACACTTTGTTACACGTGAAATTCTGTTGCCTGATATGTGGAATAAGCAAGAACAACCCATGATTCAGTTTTTCTCCATTTACAATCCATGTCATCTGTGTTTAAAACAATGTAAATGGTATTGTCATGCAGAAATCTCCCCCTTGAAGCAGAAGAACTGAAGTGGACACAACAGTCTGGAGACTCGGTATGCAGTGCCGTGCTATCAGAGGGTTTGTATTTCTTATTTTGGTGTGGTGGGAGAACCGAGCAGGGCTTACTCTCTGATTTCTATTGGTTACATTCACCTTGGTGCGTTGCAAATGGCATGGGTTATAATGGACGGAACAGTTTCTCTTTTTTTTCACCATACATTCAGAAATTGCCTCGAGAAGCTCACATATAATGCAACATGTTAAGCAATATGCGAGCTGTGTTGGAACATGGACACGCGAAACTTATACGCATGTACACGACTGTGTTTCGAAAATCCACTCAGCACATCTTTAAGGGTAAGAACATTTGTGAACATTTGCAGACTGAACTCCTTTAAAGTGTACTATCTTGTTTACGCAATAGGGTAAAACGGAAATGATTTATAGTTAGTTTGCAACTGGAAATGATTTATACTTCTTCGTCTTCTTCTTCTTCTTCTTCTTCTTCTTCTCTTTTTAAAGAGTGGGATTCTGCTTTCCTTTTCCTACTTTTTCTTTGCCTTTATGCTTCTTATTTATCTTGAATAGCCTGTTTGACCTGTTATTTACGAACGCTTGCATGCTGATTGTAGTTTAACAAAACTATGTGTGTTGCTGTTCTGGGTTTACTCTTCATTCTGAGCGCAAAAGCAACAGGGAAAACACCCCCATTCTCACATCAGTAACACACACACACACACACACACACACACACACACACACACACACACACACACACACGGACACACTCACACGGACACACACACACACACACACACACACACACACACACACACACACACACACACACACACACACACACAGAGCAGATGAAGGAATCTATAATCTTTAATGTCATAGCAGCCAAATATAATAAACAACTTGAAAAGAAAGGCAAAAGATGATAACAAGAAAAAGAGCAGCTCTATACCGGCATTCTAGTTTTCTTTTTACTTTATGGAAAACAATTTTGATTCTTTTCAAACTAAACCTGGAAAATGCATGACTGACATTGAATAAATTACCTTTAAAAGCTCGTATTAGGCCGTGCCTTCTGCGCAGTATATGCAGATCGATCAAGTCATTAATAGTCTATAGTCCATCCTATACAGAGGAATAATTGAATGGGACTACATATATTTTAAGGCTGGTTCTGAATTATATTTTACTATTCTTCTGGACTATATAATCAAATTGAAACAATATGGCATAATTTGAATCTCAGGGAAAAACAGCTTGACGTTTTGGCAGATGTTGTTGACCATGTCATCAGGTTACACGGGGAATACCACCATTGGTCGTCATGGTCTGCCAGCGTCATTGATTTCAAAGCTTTTAGTGGGGATCAAAAAGTAAGAGTGTTCACCAACTTTGCTAAACAGTCTCGTGATGACGTCATTGTCACGGACGAGGATGTCATTTATCTCTGTACAGAAAAGGGAACAATGTCAACAGCGAAACTTTTCGTTACAATGCATGAAGATCAAACAGCGCCACACTTTCATATTTTCTACAGTTTTTGTTCTACATAAAAGTCATAGTCCGTCTGATTTTAGCAACTCTTAAAACGTGCCGTTTAGATATTTCCTGGCAAATCTGGATACAACTGACAGTACTTTGCTTAGTTTGTAACAGTAAACAATGGGTTTTTATCAATGTCATCTCTGCAAGGTCATACTATGATCAAGTTCTGTAGGCTTGCTCTCTTATTTGGCGTCTAACAATATGAGCAAGTGAACACGATGAAAAACAAAAAAAAACAGGAGAACACTCAGTATGACTCAGTATGTTTTTTCCCCCACAGCAGTATCAGAAATGATGTTGAAAGGGTAATAAACAAGATGATCTGCAAAACTCAATCAGCAGTCGTCATGTTGACAACTTACGGTACACAAGATTCAACCCAGCCTGTGCGTGTTTGTGTCGTCTAGAGCAACTGACTTAGGACTTATGTCTAAACTCGCCTCCTGGGGGAAATGTTTTCAGTCATAATATTGCAAGCCACGTTCATTTGAAGGAAGTCAAACTACACCAGAGGTGAAGTAATTTCAGACATATGCCGTATCCCCCCCCCTCCCCCCCCCCCCCCCCACACACACACACCCACACCCCCTTCATACACACATCTAGCACAGATACCACTTACAGCTGGGTGGGGGTAGTTGTGCAACCATGCCTGAATACACACCAGTAGTGACCGCATGACTAAACGGGAGAGGAGTATTCTTTTCCTGTATAACGTTGTGACAGAAGTCGCCTCGACTACTAAGTTTGTATTGGGGTTTAAACCATACCCGTTCAGCACACGTATTTCGCACATGTACCGAAACTGAGTTGGTTCTTTTTACCCTGATCAGTCCAAGGCAAATGGCTGCGTGGCGGAGAGCTGGAGCAGAGCTTTGGGCAGTGCCCCCCCCCCCCCCCCTCCCTTCCCCTCCTTCCACAATTTGAACAAGGGGACGGAGAGTGACGTCTCCTGAAACCCAAACCTACAGTCATCAACAAACGTACACAGCATATGTATGGGAAGTAGTTTGAATCTTACACCCATCCTCACTCCTCCCATCACCTACCCTCTCCCCTATGCATCCATCTACTCTCATCAACACACTCATGAGAGAGTGGTGGGAAGGAGCAGCTTTACCTTGGGTCAGATTTAATGTTGCCTGAATAACGTCTTAAACAACTGAACATTCGACGTAGTATCTCACCTTGGTTGACATGACAAACAAATGACATTTACGACAATTCCTTGCATTGAAAATAAATGGGAAAAACTCGGAATTAGAACTCTAGAACACAAATCAAAGTCAGGCAAAATCCGACGTTTATAAACAGCAACAAAAGCAACAAATCAAATCATAAAGACCCCTTGGTGAGCACAGGTATTGTGTATGGAGTTCAGCAGAATGGGCATGGTGCACATCGTCATCAGCACCAGCACTGAACAACCATGGAGGGGTGGGACAGAAGAAGGGTCACTGGGCTATATCCCTCGCACGCCTGAACACACACACACACACACACACACACACACACACACACACACACACACACACACACACACATGCTTCTTAAAGCCGAGTCATCAGGATTCAATGATGCTATTGTGCGTGTTGTGTGTGTGTGTGTGTGTGTGTGTGTGTGTGTGTGTGTGTGTGTGTGTGTGTGTGTGTGAGAGAGAGAGAGAGAGAGAGAGAGAGAGAGAGAGAGAGAGAGAGAGAGAGAGATCAGAACTAAGAATTTTAATGTACGTCGGCCTTTGGCCACAGTATATGGGAGTGGTGGGGCTGAGTGAGGTGGTCAAGGAGAGAGAGAGAGAGAGAGAGAGAGAGAGAGAGAGAGAGAAAGGGGGGAGAGAGACGGAGGGAGAGAGAGAGAGAGAGGAGAGAGAGAGAGAGAGGGAGAGAGAGAGAGAGGGAGAGAGAGAGAGAGAGAGAGAGAGAGAGAGAGAGAGAGAGAGAGAGAGAGAGAGAGAGAGAGAGAGAGAGGAGAGAGAGGAGAGAGAGAGAGAGAGAGAAACGAAAGTGAAACGAAATTTTGCCAGGGTAACGAGATAGCAGTGGCGGTATGGGTGGGTACGATGTCCATGGAACTGACGAAGTTAGCTAAGCCAGTGATATGACAAAGGGGGTTACCATATTATCAGATGAGATGTCTCCGAATCTGCTCTCTCTAAATATGTGTGGCATCTCATCGAAACTAACATATCCGCACTTTTTCTTGCTGATTAAGCAACACCGGACGGCTTCTTTTCCAAAAGTAAGAAATCAAATGCAGGCCTTCACATTTTTTCTGGCTGATTTCCAAGTCCTTGACCTTTTGCAGTGTACTCTGATGTACACTGTCCAGTTAAACGAACATTTAGTGTGAATGATTTTATGTCAGCATAATCATCGTAACGAGTGTACATTCGTTGACGTAATGAAGTGTTTTGATGTGGAAATTCTTCATGGAAAAAATTGTGAAAATACACCATTCCCCCATGTAGGCCTAAAGGATACACAGATAAAGAATCCTCAATTATGGCAGCCTTCGATACTATAAAATAGAGAGGCAGAACAATTAAATGGCAGTTTTGTTCAATGCTCCTAATAGCAATTTCATTTAGAATAAACATTCTGATAATATAGTGTATAAAGTGAATGGCATTTTTGAAACAGGGTGATAGTGAAACTGGACCCATTTCCTGATAATTGTGGGGAGCTAACGAGCCTGCAAAAGGCAGGAAGAGCATTTTGCATGTTTGAAATCCAGTGCGAGAAGAAATGTAAGAGGCTTTTCAAGGCAAAAAAAATGACATGTTTGGTTACGTGATAAAGTCTTACAATAATCGTGAACAAGCCAGTGCAGTAAATGAAAAAAAAAAAAGTAAACAAGCATTTCAAAATGTACCGGACAGATTTTATTGAAAACATAGAAATTTAACACGAGGAGGCGTGAAAGCATAATCGAAAACTATTAACGGCTCAAAACGAGAGAAAAAAACAACAAAAACAAAAACAAAACAAAACAAAAACATAGTATTCTGGGTGACATTAGAATTTTTCTTAGAGAACGTTAAAAATTATCTGAAGATGATATAATTTCATGTGACGAAAATTATTTCTTTTCTTGTAACATGATACATTTATATTTTGCCGCTTAATAATAATAATAATAATTTTTAAAAAACATCTCACTTAAAGTGAAACTCAAATAGAGCTGCAATCTTGAAATCAAATAGAATGTGGATTTGACCAAATTGTTAACGAATTTTGAAAACGTTTTCTCATATAATATGTGCTCTTT